>BMAW01000426.1:0-129107 GCA_019974015.1 Nephila pilipes | reverse complement strand
TTTTTTTATTGTTTCTGGCACCTGAGAGACAAAGAAATATTCTTGTTTTTACATCTCAAGACTAGAATTTTCTAATTTTTTTCCCTTTCCGTTATAACTCAAAGCAATCGGAATCTATCAACTTGTATTCAATTTTAAAACTATAACATTCAAATACATTGAGGTACGTTAAGCAACTTTCTATATTTTTCAAAAGTTAAATAGCTAACTATATTTTTCAATTACATTTCACTTTCTAGGATTTGACGATAAAGTAAATATAAAGTAGCCTTTAAACTTTTCTGATAGATAGCAAATAAGTAAAGAATATTATTTGACTCTTCACTTATACAAATTGAATATCGAGAGTCGACAGGTCACGATTGCGCGTTCATAGTTTCAATAGAGACGTGTTTTATTTTTTTTAATCCTGATAGCACTAAAAGACCCCCGAGCAGCATGATAGATGCGCATTAAATCTATTGGGGTCCAAAGTACTCATATAGGTATAGTGTGGTAGTTCATAGAGTATGCTGCATTCTGTGTAATGTTTTTGACACTTGAGCGAGATTCAGTACGACGAATTCCATTGATTTGTGTTGCTTCTATATGGCATGTTATAAATTAATCAATTCCACATTTAAAAAAAAAAATATTACAGCATTCTTAATTCCAGTAATTCATGATATATTCCTTAATAAAATATTTTTGAATATGAAATAATATCAAAATGTACTTTGGAAATAAAGTGTTTATAATTACATTATTTTTTTCAAAGTATTTAAAAAAATCAGGGACTTAAGTAGTGAAGGATCTCTTACGAGTATTACCTTGTCACGGTGAAACGTGCGTGCTTTTGCATGCAGAATTCTTGTCAGACTTCTAGGAGATGATATTTTCTTTTTATTTCTATTTGTTATTATCGGATAATTGTTTCCTTTACTCGACTGGACCTTTCTCTCTCGACTGATGGCGAGTTGGCATAGCAGTAGTGTGGAAAGACAAGTAATTTGATCCTGTCCACCATTTAGCGGATTTCTTATGGGAAACATTTACTAAGTGGATATAGAACTTTATAGGATTCGTCACATTGTTCTTTCAGTTGCCTGATAGCTGAATGTCAGCGGCTAAAGGCATGGCTTGTGGTATGTATAAAAAATTTTACGGAATGAGAGGGATTTCAAACTTAAATGAGTTGTAATGTTTACGTACTATTTGTAATTTTTCTTCAAACCCCTATATATATTGGTAGGACTGTAGGATTGGATTGCAAGAGCTAAAATATTCTCCAGTCTAGAGGGCGAGTTTTTACTCGAATTAAGACTCGAACCTACTACTCGACGGAAACAGCGCTTATAGTGATTAAATAGTATAAAGAAATAAATAAAAGTTATTAAATAAAATTAGTAAAAATCAAGTATTAAAACAGAAGAAAAATAATTCAATTTAAAAAAAACATGCAAATATATATATATTTATATAATAGAAAATGAATAAAGGAAAGTAATATCTTTTTTTTTTAACTTACAAAGCCCCAGAACAAGAGAATGTGAAAAAAACAACAATTCAAAAAACTATTTAAGAAAGATCCTTATAAATGAAAAGAGAACTTAATCAATAATTAATTGCAAACAGCTATTTATTACTTCATAAAAAAAAACTATAACTAAAGCATGAGGGGAAAAAAAGAAAATTAGAGTGAAGAAAGTTTAAGGAAATGAAGTACTTAAATTTTGATTCTAACTTTTGACAGATTTACAGCATAAGCAAAGTTTTACGGTACCGCACAATCCCCGCAGAAAAGCGTTGCAAAAGAAGATGGAAAATTTCTAAGATTCCGGGGGAAAAATAATATATGAAAGTCGAAAAATAAATTATATGCTAAAAAAGAAATACACTCAATTTGTAAATACTTAATCAAGACTGAAAGATAACATTCTAACCATTAAATCAAAAATTAAACATGATAACAGAAACATACATGAGATATCTTGCGCTGCATTAATATTTGCATAAATCTCCCGCAAAAACGAAATTTACGCGGGGGATATATATACTTGAAGAGAGAAAAAGATTAAATGCAAAACGAAGGTGAATCTACTTTTGAAAAACATTAAATTATAAAAAATTAAAAGAAACTGATGTACATATTTCTTGTAAAATTATATGACCAAACTCAAATTTTCCTTATGAATTATTCCTCTAATTTCGAAACCTTTCGGGTAGTTTACGTATTTTTAGGTGATATATATATATATAAGTGAATTTCTGTCCAGAAAATGTTTTGTAAGTAGATCCTTTTTATTAAACATGAAAATAGATAAAAGGATTAAAACTGTGATGTGTGTATGGTCTATTCCATTTATCAGGGTACTTCACCGTCTCGAAAAACATGTTATTCTGATTTCAAAGCAGAGTGCTTTTTCTTTTGGATTGAAGAAATATTATAATGTCTCAAAAACTTTCAAAATCGGAAATGCATTTACAATATTTATATATAAACACTCAATATATGAATTTCAACTGTTTTAGATATTGTAATGGATGAAAATATCATCATGCATGGAAGAGTTCTATGGAAATCAATTATGCTTTTTCTTATCTTTTCATTATCAGAAGTGTTTATAATGTCTATGCTTCGGCTGCTTTACATCAGCTTTTTCCACTCTATGAAAATAATTTGAATTCCAGTTCAATTAATAAGCAAAACAGCTCTTATTATTCCTTGGAGGAATCAGGGAAAATCATGATTAGAACCCACGCTGACTAGACTATTTTCAGAAATAAAACTCGATTCTCTGACAACTGGGTGCCCATATTTTGCTCTTAATAATTTTCTTTGTTACCGCAAACTTCCATAACGTAAAATGTCTTAGAACATTCCTAAATATATTTTTACTTTGAAATTAGAATATACGAATTTTTAAAAGCTTAATTGAATTTAAATTTTAAGTCTTAGGGAAAATTTAGATTAATTAAGTATCGATCTCTCAAACTTTCATTTACCAAGCTACTGCTCATCAAACCTTCCAACTTCACTTCAGTAAAATCTTTTTTAATTTATCGATATCATAAAAGTGTAGCTATATAATTGTTGAGGTCGATAATTTTTACAAATAAAATTATGTACCTACAACTCGAAAAAAGTTAATTTAAGGATAAAAAATTGCTCTGTTTTCTTATCTTAGCCAGGAGAGTGTTAAATGTATGCCTTTAGATTCATAGTTCTTACGTTCGAAAGGGTTTGATAAAATGCATAAAATTTATTGGTTAGTATCGTTACTAGCAAAGGAGCATAGTGCCTTCGTTTTTCTTTATGACACTTTGTAGATTTAGAGCTTTGTACTTCATTTAATAAATATATTCGTTAGAATTTTTTTTAGTGTTACCCGTAATATCTCTTGCTCTTCGAGAATCGGATAGTATTATTATAAGATGGGATAGATTCACAGCCTTTCACTTTGGTCTTGCAATGACAAGGTCCCGGTCGAAATAAGCGATGACGATCGGTGATGATTTTTTTTTACATTTCTGCAGTCGAATTTAAGCCTCAAATTTAATTCCTTTTATTACCATCTTTAATTTCTGTTGCTAAAAATGCTATGTGAAAGGGAGATTGCACATTCTTTTTACTCGAATTTTAAGAAGTGTCTAATAGAGGAAAATATTGTTACTTTTCAACTTATCATTTTGAATTTTAAAATTAAATTTTTATTAAAATTTTTAATTTAATTTTAATTTAAGAAGGCGTTAAAACGTCATTCAAAGTCTTTAATTGTTATTTTAAATTGTAGTTTTTTCATTTCCCCTCTATAGCGTTTTTATTCAAATTAATTTTTCTCAGCTTCGGCGAGCTGAATTTCATCATATATCTTATTCACGTTAGCTTAAAAATTGCTGGAATATTTCCCCCTCTTTATAAACTCAAATCCTTGATCTCATATCCAAATGGAAACGCATGAAAGTATTTTAAACGTTATTTTCTCATCTAAATAAGCATTTTATTATCCATCCTTCAACTATTAGAAATTTCAAAATAAATAATTTAAAATAAATAAGTGGTTTTTTACGAGAACGTTTTTCTTTGCTCTCAAGAGCAGACCTAATGTACCAAATCTACACAAATGGAAAATGTATTCATTCTGCGAACTTTTCATTCTGATAAGAATGGAAATGTTTCCCTTTTCATAACATTCCAATTATTAGGCTTGGCTTTTGAATTCTTGGAATGAACATGAAATCGATGGATCTGAAATAAAGGTACAGCGTAAATAAATCAAACATTTTATTAATTGAAACAAAAATACGTTTTTCATGCTTGCATCCCTTTTAAATATATAATTAGTTGAGTATTTGACTATTGAATGAATATTTTTTGTCAAAATATAATTTTCTACCAATATGTTAGAAATTTCAGAGTAAGAACTTGGTGATTTCCTTACCAAGCCAATTTTTTCTTTCTGGTTTTTAGTGCCTGGCGATATTTTAGGTATTATACGTATGGCAAACGCAAAATGATTTTTCCTCTTATTTTTATTTTAAACGAGGCATATCATATAAATCATGTCACAAAATAGTTCTACAGGACAATTGTGTATGCAGAAAGGTTACATGTTTAAAAAACTAAACTCAAATAACAAAGTAATTTATAAAATAAATATTAATTCGAGAGCTATATTACAGGAGATTAATTTAAAATATTTCGACTCTACAACATGCGGTGGCCACTGTAGCTCAGAGGTCATGGTAGCTCTCTCGCCGTCGTGGAATTCAGCTTGAGTGCCATGAAAGACCCACTGTGTAGCTGGAGTTGACCTCGATCGAAGCTCTCCGGTGGATGTGGTGTAGAAGTTACGAGAGGGAGTTGCTGGCTTAGGTTTTGACCTCGTCACCTGGTCGAACCTAAAAATTACAAGGTATGCCGCCAATAGGCGTCGTGTTACTTCTAGTGTGACGTTAATAAAAACCGAACGCAATCCATGACATGCGACCTACAATGAATAGAGAGAAATTTTAGATCTTAATTTCATATCTTTAGCACTATTTCATCACTTATTTATTTAAGGAACTTTGATGTTATAAGTTACAAAATAGGATCTACTTGCAAATTAAATGAAAAAAAAATCTTAATTTTAGAAGATATATATATATATATATACACGTATATATATATGTATACACACACACACACACACATATATATATATATATATATATATACGATTTTGAAATAACACGATTCACCAACATATATATTTTCTTACACAATATTTTTGTTCTAGCACGAATCAAAAAACATTTTTTTAAGTCTTATATTGTCAGTAAAATCAGAAAGCGGTCGATTTATGCCCACACCTGAGAAAGTGATATGATCTACTTCATGGCTTGTTTCTTTTGTATTCTGAAGTTACAAGAAATACCCGAATCTTATAATTATTTTTTTTTCGTCATTTCGTTGTACTTCAACTTGAACACAGCATTTCTCCCTTCATCCTTAAATGCTTGTTTGAAGAAAAAAAATACCACCTTGCTTCAGAAGTGGAAATTTCGCACTTCACACTTTATATATATATATATATATATATATATAAAGAGTCACATTTTCACACAGTAAATTAATAAATTCTATTCAACAACAAATATTTTGGAGCTTATAAGTAATAAATGCCCGAGGATGTACTTCATACATATGTCTAGGATTTAATACTCTTACTAGGTGCGTATCAGAATGAGGGTTCGACTCGATGACTCTTAGTAGCTCTTCTTTTGTTCCCTTAAAAGCTCCTTATTCAGCGCAGAATGGGAAAGAATGACTTCACTCTCCACCGGCAACCATAGTATTCAATTCCGCTTATAATTTCCTCGGTTCCATTCATTACGCTGTATTAATTCTATTCTAATCTACATAAATCTCCTTTAATTCAATGAGAGAAAATTTTTAACTCACATAACTTCGCATAATAGTCTAAAAAACAATAATTCAAGCATGAGTTGATTTCAACAAAGCCGTACTTTTAAGTGTGTAGTTGGGTACATAACAACAAAGATAATTCGAATTGTACAATGTTCTATTACTTAGTGTCCGCCTGTGGCTAATTAACTCTGTATCATTTATCTTATTTCATTCCGATTGCCATTATATTTCTCAAAATGAAACTTTTAGATGAATTGCCATCTGTCTTATGTCTTTGATTTTTAAACTTGGCTCGAAAGGTATAAAAAGATTTTTAAAATTGTATCACTCAGTATAAAATAAAAACACATAAAATACTATTTATTTAAACTTCTTTTAAAAATTACATTTTAAAACGTATGTGGAGTGGCTTATAGAAGAAAGCAACAGTGTCAAGCGCCAATTTTTCCTTTCTGTACGTTTCCATGGTACGGCAAAGGTAAGAAATATCAGCAAATATTTCTTGTTAGATTTGGATCAAAGAGTTAATTTTTCTCTCACTAAGAGTAAAAAGTGCGTAATGAGCTTTACATTACATAAAATAATAACATGTATTATTCTAAGTAAAATAAAGTGCCTTTTACATAAAATTAAATATTAATCGAAAATGACAATTAAATATTTAATTTTTTTTTTTTTTTGCTGAAGAGAACGATGAACCTTAACTTCGAGTGTTTTAATACGACAGCATGTGATACTTAGGACTTATATCTAATTAATATATGCATTCTTTTACATAATTTTTAAGAAATGTGGTAAATTTTGAAATTTTAAATTTTCATGTATACTGATTAACTTCTTTTATAACATTTTAATTGAATGCAATTGAATACGTAAGAAATGGTTGAAGTAAAATTGTTAAATACCTTGATTTTATTTTTGCTTCCTAACGACAGTTGAGTGGGAAATTTATGAACTTACTGCAAATATACTAACATCAACATAAGAAACGAAATTAGAACATATGCCAATTGTTTGTGTGACTTAAATGTGTGACATGAATTGAGATCACATTAAATAAATCCGATGTAAAACGTTACACATTGCAAAGCTTATACTAATGAAACGCAATTTTATATGAAACGAAGTGTTACAGATGAAGTGAAAGTAATACTTTTCGAAAGACTTTCCTCATTCGACTTTTGCTTTTTACATGTAAGTTTGAACTAGAAATTTCTAGAACAAATGGTGTGTTTTGAATTAAAAAAAATTATAATTCATCATACTTTTCACAAATTAAAATTAAACGGATATGTTTCATATTTAGAAACGTATATAAAATTAACATTTTTAATCAGTATCGGAGTTTTACCTCAAGATATTGTAAATTATCATTTCCCCACAACTTTTATGTATATATAGGCCTATTACATATTTGTACCGTCCACTCTCATGTGTCTTCAGATAAATATATTTTATTATTTCTCTAATATAGTTATATAAATACATTACGTTTCTCCCACACGAATAAAAACTCACTGTAATTGAGAAATAAAAGAACATTTGACTACATAAATTCATATTAAATGTATTTGCTTTTTTTTAAAAATATACAGACTTATAACTCTAATTTTCTACATTTTATAAGGATTTAAACGTAAACGTATCCATGATAGTCAGAAAATGTATACATTCGGACTTTAAACATAAGGCCATGCACGATATTTAACCAATTGCATGTATCTTACTCAAGAAATGGATTAGGGATTACTTCATCAGAATAATTTAATGAAAATGGGAATCCCTTTGAAGTTTGTAAACAGAATGCGAATGTAGAGTGTTTAGGAAGAGAGAGTTCAGTATAATTACACACACACACAAGATTACATGAAGTACACCCTGAATTTCAAGTGAAATGTAATGCTACTGTTGCTTTTAAACTAAAGGCTAGACATCAGTTGCTTGAATAATTTAACATTGCACTTTTGTTCATTTAATTCTAAAGTACGAGTTAAAATTGAATATTTCTAGAGCCACTTTATTTATCTTATTATCGTAAATGCTCGTATTTTTATGGAATTAAAATTTTCATTTTCTTTTCAAATCCCACCAAAATTTCTAATTTAGGTATTTACGTCTTACTTGTTTGCTCGTATACAGTGTTCTTACAAGCTTACATTCTGAGAGTGAACTCCTATGATACTTGAAGATGTTCGCGGAATGAAAGCAGAAAAAGAAAAAACTGTGCAAATTTCTTCCGTACGTTAAAATAACTATTGAATAAACAGTTAATATTCTATAATTGTCTCAATAAAAATTTGTGAATAAATGAGTCACTTTTAAGTTTTACGATTTCCTCATCAGTTAGCAAAAACTGATTTCAATATTAGTAACTAAAACAGCATTTAATTATAATATTATGGTTTAGTTAAAATAATTATTTCTTCCTTTTTATGATGGATTTTTCTTTTTTTCATTTAACTGATTTCTTACTAAAAAAATTATACATTTCATACAACTTGAGTTTCTTCTTTCTGCCAAACGTTTGGCCGCGGTAGCCAAGTGGTCATGGTTTTAGATTCGGTTTTCGCTGAGTCGTGGGTTCGAGTCAGATATTGAAATACTCCTGGAACGGTGAAACCTGTTCTTTTAAATTTGGTTTATTTGTATTCCCGTGAGCTCCTGTCAATGGAGTGTTTGTGTCTGTGCTTGGATATTTTTGAAAAATATGATTTTGTATACAAAAGTGTCAATAAAACTCGTGATTGTACCAGAAAAATATAAATCTCATTAAAGTAAGTTTTAATACTAAATGAGAATGGAAAATCCATATTTATTTTTCTCATTGATTCTGTTTCTATGAACCAAACAAAATTAGTTTAAACCAGGAACACTGCATGGGAAGAATACGCTTTATTTACTATTCATCCAAAGAAAAAAAAATCACGCTTAAGAAAACTATAGATAATGAAATTATCTAAATATGGTATTTTAATACTGCTTTTCCTTTTATTTTTTTCTCCTCATATTGTTTCTTGATTTCAGATTAGGTTGTTCTAAGATCTCTAACGTATTCGTTAACTCTTAATATTTTATGCCTGTAAAAAATACATTTATTTTCAAGCAATTACTTTGAAGTTATAATATTCACACAGTAATTGAAATATTCTGCAGCATTGCTCTCTAGGTTAGTAATGCCCATGTTATACATCAAGCTGGTGTTGCATGATTTTATGCTAAGCAGTTATAATCATATTTTAGTATTTGACAAATTCAAAGCTTACGATTTGTGTCCTAAATAGATAGATAATTATTTTTAATCTGAAAAAATAAAAATGTAACATTCATCCCGAAATAAAACTGTTAGCTCTTCCCTGTTGGTGAATATCCAGCTACCCCAAGCGTTCTAGTACGCAAATGGGGTGGCATTAGAGCAAGAAACGCAATCTTCTCTCGGGTATTGACGTTATTTTAAGATGTTCGCTGTGTTGCGGGTTCAACCCCATGTAAAAATATTTTAATACACTTTTATACTACTCGCAATAAGTTGCGGTTATTAGTTTTAAAACAAATATTACATGCTTCACGTTTTCATGGCAATTCAAGCTGGAAAATTAGTGGAAAAAATCATGGATTCGTGTTCAATTAAAAAGTTGTACCGAAAACAGTACAACATATAAGCTCAATTGCTAAAATATCGTCGAATTTCTTAGGGAATCTCAATGAAGTTGAACTTAAAGCTATATTGGACAGATTGGTGGAAATTGTAAAGTTTTTTATTTTTTTTTTTAATTGAAAATGTTTGGGCTTTTCCATAAAAAAATGAAAATTCTGAAACTTATATTATTATTCAAAAACAAATGTATCAGATTCAAATGCCATCTAAACTGCTAACTGATAGAAACGGTGCTTTTAACTCACCTAGACTCAAAGCATTACAAAATAAACATTTACTAACTTCTTCACGTCTTCCACAAACGAATATAAAATGTGAACGTGTGAATCCATCTATTGTAACTAAATTAAAGAGTAAAGTTAATACTTCCCCTATTAAAATTTCCTGGACTAAACTTTTGAAAAAGTAATAAATGAAAATAATTTAACAATATCTGTGGTTCAAATACAGTCACAAACAATACAAACAGTTTCATTTATATTTAGTTTCCACATAAAGTGTATTTACAAAAATATTTTTGTTCAATTGTATGTGTTCATGAAATTTGTATGTTTCTATTTTGTGTTAAACCACACGAATGCTGGTATACTGATAATTTTGCATTACATTTCTTTATTTTAATTTTTAAGTATTTTATCTATTTGAATATATGATAAGCTGCATAGACACTGGTATACATTCCAATATAAGATTGGAATTTTACTTTGAGGATTAAAACAATCAACTTAAAATATTTGTATTAACTGGATTTAAGTTGATTGTAATATTTTACTTTGGTCATGTTTCATATAATTCATTGCAACATGTTACTCTTTACCTTTTATACCATTGCTTGAAATGATAATTTTGTGAGAACATTTCAATTCATCCATGTTTACATACCTATTCATATATAACTTTATATTTTTACTACTTTATTAGAATTACTTGTGTTTTGTAAAAGTGAGGGAAATTTTAGAAATCACTCTTTTTTAAACAGTAACTTGGGGAATAATTCTTATTATAAAATTTAATTTTATTATTTAGAATTTCCAATAAGGTATGGTTGTGTGTTAGAACCCAACACATATCCGCTTCTACGGAGGGAGGAATTTGTAATGATTTAACATTAATTTAATAATTTCTCTTAAAAAAATTTGATTTTCTAATTCAAAAGTAAGGGGTTCATTTTTATTTTCTGATCCAATTCCAAATTATCATCTTGTTTACGAGATCACGCTCTCATAAAATTTGCTTCATGCGTATTCCCATGTTCGTAAATCTACCAAAAATACTCCCTACTAGACACTCTGACTACGGACGAAATCTATGAGAATCCTTACAATTGTGAGATGCTATCACATGACAAAATATTCCTAGAAAATTCCTAATATATAACTGGAGGCAAATAAAAAAAAAGTACTCCTTTACGCTTCGTTAGTGCAGGAGATACTGCACTGCTCAGCGTCAGATATGCATATAATCATTTTTGCTTCTTCTCCCCAAGAAGAGGTCGAAGTAGATAACAATTGTCAGTTAGGACAGTTATGTACCTAAAAGAAAAAGATTAAAATTTCAGAAAAATTGAATGATTTATTTCATAGTAATATAGTTATAAAGTAACGAGATCAAAAAGGTGTTGATCCTCCTTTATTCTAGATGCCCCGACGTGGCATAGAATGATGAAGCTCCCTGAAGATTTCTAACTAATTTCTTGCCAATTTTGCTCCAATTATCATTCTAGATCATCAGCATTCCCTGGTAGATACAGTCGCGTTCCCATCATATCCCAGACATGCTCGATTGGAGAGATATCTGGAGATATGACTGGCCAAGGAAGTGCTTGTAATAGACAAATCATAGCAAAACGTGCCGTATGTGATGTGGCATTGCCTTGCTGAAAAATAAGGCCAGGGTATTGCAAATGGAACAATAGTAAAAGGGGTCTCAAAATATCACCCACATACCGCTCTGCTGTACGTTTGGTCTAATGATAACCAAAGGGGTCCAGCTATCAAAGGGAAATTGCACCTCAGACAGTAACTCCTGGTTGAGGGCCAGTAAGGAGTGCAATTGTGAGGGCAGGATCGGCACGCTGTCCTGAGCGTCTCCAGACACATTTTCGATAATCGTCAGGTCACAGTTGGAAGCCGGATTCGTCACTAAACACTATAAGTCTCCAGTCAGCATCATTCTAACCTGATCGAGCCAAGCACAACTTTAATCTGTCTTAACAGTGTGCAGCCATAAGTGGCAGGTGACGTAACGGTTGGTACGAATGTGGATTTCGATCTATCAGGCGTCGTGTATGGGTCGCACGTCTGATGGTAGATAACGATGAATCAGGTACTATGACAGCTTGGTCTGGCAATCACTCAGTCCTCCCAATCTGCTGTGTCCCTAGGATAACCGCTACCATCATGACGCTGAAACCAGCCATTGTCAACCCATTCTTGCTAGCGTCTTGTAATCTCCGCACAATATGACGAGCGATTCTCCAATTTACCCGAACTTCCTCTTTCAATCCAATGATACGACCTCTTTCAAACTCTGACAGTTGCTCGTAATGAGCGTCGTCTAAACTTATCCTAAATCGCCATACAACAGAAAATTTGACCATGAGATTAAGAATCGCATCTTATACACACTTGCTGAGAGTACGAATCCGTTGCGCTGTAGCTTCCGCTATTCAATTATTGATTGGACACTAAATTTTAATTTTTGCATGTTGGGGCAACTCCTTCTTGGTGCGTCGTTTTTTTTTTATTGTTATAAGGTATATATATGTCGATGCAGTATTTCTTTTAATTTTTCCTTCTTCTTTTGTTTAAACTAGTTATTTTTAAAGCTCCCGCGTCACTCCTGTATTTTTCCTGTTGAGCAGACATTAAAAAGAATGCCAAAATCGCATGATAGGAAATAGAGATGAAATGAGACATCCAAATGATTTTTATTTCAGAACATTTAAATAACTTAAGAAGGACAAACTTCATGAGAAGCACTGTATAACAGGAAAGTTGTTTACTAGACTTCTTTTTAGAAAGCGCTTTGTAAAGTCGGAGTTTGTTCAGAATATCTTGTGATTCCTGGAATAAGAAAAAATGCTTATAGTCGGTCGAGAAAATAGTGGAGTGCAGTGATCCATTTAAAAATTAAAACGGAAACGACCTTAAATGAACAGAGTGATATTCTGATTCATATGCCAAAGCGTTTTTTTTATTCAAAATAAATGCAAGTACTTAAAATATTGTCAACTGAACCCACCAATACGTATTTATACAAAAATATTTGTACGAGTAAACTAAAGCGCTATTGTGTTGTAGTCTTGTTCTCAAAAGTTTTTTTTCTCATGGAAAGGAGAGTGAGTACATCCACATTCCACCCGAGATGGGTAGTTTGAGTAACCATCATAGCACATGTAAAAGAAACAAAAAAGTTTTATTGCATACAACCTTATAAAAGATCAATTGAAACGTCCCCTGCCTGACACATAGATAGCGCTACTAGAATTAAATCCATATGTGTTTTAGTTAGCCCTAACCCTCAAAAGATGCGTGTATAAATTTGACAGCTGTTGGATCATTAGTTTGTGAATTATAGCATTTTGAGTGAAGCAACTTTTGTTATTGTGAAAAAAATGGATAAAAAGGAATTTCGCGTGTTGATAAAATATTGCTTTTTGAATGGAAAAAATAGAATTGAAGCAAAAACTTGTCTTGATGCCGAGTTTCCGGACACTGTCCCGGGAAAGTCAACCATCAAGGATTGGTATGCTAAGTTTAGACGTGGTGAAATGAGCACCGAAGACGGTGAACGCAGTGGACGCCCAAAATAAGTTGTTACCAATGAAAACATTAAAAAAATACACAAATTGATTTTGAATGACCTTCAATTGAAATTGAATGAAATAGAAGACACTCTAAAGATATCAACTGAACGTGTACATCATATTATTCAAGAATATTTGGATATGAGAAAGCTCTGTGCAAAGTGGGTGCCGCACGAGCTCACTTTTGACCAAAAACGACGACGAGTTGATGATTCGGAGCAGTGTTTGAAGATGATCAAGCGTAATAAACCCGAGGTTTTGCGTCGATATGTGACAATGGATGAAACATGGCTCCATCATTTCACTCCGAAATCCAATCGACAGTCATCCGAGTGGACTGCACACGATGAACCCGCTCCAAAGCGTGGGAAAACGCAACAGTCGGCTGGCAAAGTTACGGTGTCTGTATTTTGGGATGTGCATGGAATTATTTTCATTGACTACCTTGAAAAAGGAAGGACCATCAACAGCAACTTTTACGTAGCGTTATTGAACCGTTTGAAGGACGAAATCGCCGAAAAACGGCCGTATTTGAAGAAAAGGAAAGTGCTGCTTCACCAAGACAATGCACCGTGTCACAAGTCAGTGAAAACGATGGCAAAAATCCATGAATTGGGCTTTGAATTGCTTCCTCATCCACCGTATTCTCCGGATCTGGCCCCCAGTGACTATTTCCTGTTCTCAGATCTCAAACGAATGCTCGCTGAGAAGAAATTTTCGGCGAATGAAGAGGTGATCGCCGAAACTGAGGCCTATTTTGAAGCAAAGGACAAATCGTACTACAAAAATGGTATCGAAAAGTTGGAGGTTCGTTATAATCAGTGTAGCATCCTTGAAGGGAATTATGTTGAATAAAAAAAACTAATTTTGCCAAAAAAATGTATTTTATTTTGGTAGGCCGGGGACTTTTCAATTGACCTGTTACGATCAGATGGATTTTTACAAATTTTTAAAAGATTACACTAGTCTTTGCACAATGTGTATTTTGAAAAAAAAAGTTTTATGGCAGTCAACCTCGTACAATCCAATGTGTGTTTAGAAATTTTTAAAAAATGAATACATTGTAATCTTGGCAATGTGTGTTTTGAAAGAGAAGGGACCTAGTCGACATATTTCGACAAATAATCTTTGAAATTATTTCAGCCCATTTTAACAGTCAATTTGACACATTTTCTCCTGCGATTCTTTGTTCATCTGTTTGACACTTTGCAATTACCTAGGGAATCGGTACGCTTTCACCAAGCAGCAATCGGAGGAGTTTCCCTATACATGCGCGTCGCTTGATAATGGGTAAGTACGAAGGGCTCACACAAATCTCAGTACATCGGCAGGTGACCCACCGATTCGACCACTATTCCATACGAGGCAAAGAGGTGCTGTTGTTTGGTGTCCTTGTTCAGCACCTCTTCTCCATGCCCTTGGTCCTGATGAGAGTACAGACCTGATTGCAAAACGACAACTATTCGAGGGGCACACTTCTCAGGATATAAAGGGGCCGTTGAAAGTGCTAATGCATCAAACATTGGATATAATTGTCCTTGGAACTCATCAGAAAGTAAGAGAAGTCCACGGTTAAGACGAACGCTTTAGGATTGGATCCATCCTCAGAAATGTGGGCCAAGGAAACTTTAATCGGCATGGGTCGCAGACAGTACTGAAATACTTTGGCATGAGCAAAGAAGGCAATCCGAGTCATATTCAAGGAGCTTTGAGTCAACAAATCAAAATGGCTTACTGAGGTGAGCAACTCGCCTTTTATATCCTGCAGGAGCGGGTGCGTCCTGTTGCTGGTGGTGGATTTTCATGGTTGAGAAGGCCCAATACAGGGTCATCATAATATAAGAGACCAACCATCCTACTAACTACCCTACGTTACAAATCAGCAAAGCATTATCTGTACGTAAAATCATTAGTGAATCACAAATTTTTAAATAGATATTCTCTAAACTTTGCGTAATGTGTGTTTTGAAAACAGAGGGGAATGAGTCGACTATGTCCTCCTTTTTATGGTAAAAACGTCTTTTTTGAAGATTTCACTGGTCATCTGATTTCACCGGGACAAGTATTTGGAAAACCGGTGAGCTTTGACCATCACACATTCGGAGACATCCTTCTCTCCGTGGACGTCTCGAAGCAGTTGGTGGGCAGAATATCGTCCCAAAATTCTTTGAATTTAGAGTGGGATCCAAACTAACTGCAGGGATCCAGACGTTTGTAAATAGGTTTTGCTGGTTGTACCCTTTGACCACGATGATTTTATTTTATCCCTGGCCTAGGTAGTGGTATAATCCTTTCATACAAAAGTATTAGTGCTCAGGTGGACGCTGCTAGGAACCTGCAACGGTAGATGAAGGCGGCTGTCGATCCACTTATTAACCCTCCAATCGTTCGAATTGATCAAGAGGTAGGAATGGTCTACCGCAAATGTTCGGACATCGGATTCGTTAATGTCTCCTGGGATGTAGGCATTGGAAATCTAAATGGGCATGGGTTTTCAACCATGGATTATAAAGTCGATTACGGCAAAGAAGGTTGCTGGAAGCATTGTAAGTGAATGAGAACTCTGAGGCAAAATTAGAATTACTTTTGATGCCATGGTCTCACTTTATATAATCCTCTGGAGCAAAAAGATGATTGAGAATGACTTATCTGTAGCTTATTGGCCAACGCTTGCTGATAGGGGAGTTACATATAGGTCTCCAAGGCTCGTTTCCATTCGTGGGGACACACGATACATCATAGCATCCTCCTGATGCATTTCGCAAAATTCCTTCCCAGTCAACCAGGGAACGTATGCCTTTTCAAACCTCGTACAGGGCGTCATGTCCTTGGGATAAGCATTCGGATGCTTGGTTGAACGTCCCGCGTGGCCGGACGAGGGACTACCGAGTTAAAGAGTGCGAGATTTAAAATTCCCATATCCTAAGTCAAATTGAAATGACTTGTAAAAACGACCACCGTTTTTCCAAACATACGTGGATTATGAACGCCAAAGTTGGGTTCAAACAGAACAAGGTAAGGATAGTCGAATTTGTAATACGTGGCGTGATCTGGCCGTCGACCCACATTTACAAAGACAATTGTTGTCCGATGCCGACTTTTTTCCAAAAAAGTTTGAAACGAAGCCATCTTCTTCAGTCTTGCTTTGCCAAATAATGGCAAATAAACCATGGGATGAATATTTTTTCCAGACTTTTGAGTCCTTCAGAAATAAATTTCAGAAATACTCATGTATTAATAGAATTTTTAGGAACACCAAGATTTGAAAAGTATATTACCAAGATTGGTATTTTTTAGACAAAAAAGTGACACAAGTTTAAGCTAACAATCATTTTTATTTACAAAATATGTACAAATATTTACAATTTTTTTACAGTAGGTAATTTTTACATAAGCTGAAATCCATGGGTAAGGTAGGTGTGAAACCAATATGTCATGATTCGATTAAATCACAATTGTTTTTCAACATGGATTAATCCTACGTAACGTCTGCTTCCATGATCAAGCTGCTTTCGAATACATTTAAAATGATTGTAAATCCCCTCCTGAAAAAGTGGTGAAACACCTGGGACTCTTTGTTGTGTTAGCTGGAGAGGTAAGAATCTCCTCAGGAACCGAGTATTCACCAAAGATGAGTTCCGAAAAATCCCCAGATGCAGACATTAAATCATCGTACGCTAAGTCATTCGTCTGAGTCGGTTCCAAGGCAGCCACAGGTACAGTAGTCTCTGGTTGAGAAGGGGATACATGCACAGGTTCAGATGCAAACACTGCAGCCGTTTAATCATCAAACGCCTGGTCATCCGTCAGGGTAGGTTCAGGTAGAGCTGGGGCAACCACAGGAACAGTAGTAGTTGCTATGGTTGAGAGGGCTGGGAACCACAGGTTCAGGTGGAGGTGGTGGACTGGACAATACCGTCTCTGGTTGGGCTACAACCACAGGTTCCGGTGGAGAGGGATACACCAGTTGAGGAAAAACACAGCCTTGGTTAGTTCAGATGTCGAGGGTCTCTGAACCAATCTCGTGATCGGGACGATCCAAATTTTTTCGTATAGTCAGGGCACTTCAAATGGATTCTTCACCATCGGTCCTGAAAAATGTCTTTTGCCGAGGGAGATGTTTGCAGGTCTTTCCTCTGCAGGCGGATGGGAAGGTACAGGGAGAGGGAGCTTGTAGGTTTTTTTGAGGATAGTGCTTCGCCTTTCGAAAATAGATTAGACGAAAACCATTTTGCAGGAGTGTCGGCAAGACATTTTGTGGCACCAAATCCAAGGCAAAGACTGCCTTTTAAATAGTCATCAAAATGTAGTACGTTCTAGAGAAAGGTTAACAGTTATGTGGTTTCAACATGGTTCCATGGTACAGCATCTGGTCATATGGCTGAAAACTCTCTGATGAAAGTTGGGTTCTGCTCGATTCTTAAGATTGGATGGTGGCATCTCGTAAATGAGCATGGGAACGCTGGTCGTCTGGATAAGGTCGACTTTGTCCGCATCCATCTTTCTGAGTCCAAATATATAGAAGCATTTTACAACAAACACGTTATTTTAAATGAATCTTACTCTCTTATCCAAATTTTTAAGAGTTCTATCGGGGTTTCTCATCAATCTTCCGGAAATTTCGTCCAACTGGACCGCATAAGGATCAAACCGATTATTTTTAGTTCTTCCCCCATTAGACATAATTGCAAGCTTAATGAGATCAGTCTTTTTACCTTTCCCCAGAAAATGACATGATTGAAAATTTTTAAGAAACAACGAAAAAAAGTATACATAAGGTCAGGGCTTGATTGTATATCAAATCTCTTACAGATATAGGAATACACTTTAAAATATAGCTGGTTTTAAGAAATTTGTGCACTTCAGAAAGCAATGAAATACAAATTTGAAAATGAACTAATAACATACTCAAAATACCAAATGCAAAGAACATTAAATCAAACAAAAAAAGTAATATAAGGAGAAACTAAGAATTATCAGGGTATAAGGATACAAAATTCATTACAATAAAGTAATAAAAATAAATTGCAAAATAATTATCAATGTGTACTGCTACATAACTTCAATATGAAATTAATCTAATAAAATATCCAGCAAAATAATAATTAAAATCAGTATCAATGTGAAATGATAAATTTGGAATGGGTACGTATCAGGTGATCTGTCGCAGTCAATAACACTGTAGCGGAATTGCTACCGAAATTTCTTGACTCATCAAAGCACCGAAAAACTTCAAAACTCTTGACCGGAAATAACAGATTTATTAGTTCCCTTCGTCAGACAATTAAAGTTAGGATGATTCACTTTGCCTTTCGCTTTCCATAGGTTTTTAACAGGAACTTCAATGGGTAAATATTATAGCAAGATGTATCAGCTATTCACCATTATATAGTCCTTTGTGATGAATCGGAAGTCATTGAATAAGCAGAAATAATCTACCTCTGAGCTGATTTGAATTGTTTCCTGTACATAGGAGCTCTTCTAGTTATTAAACTTATTTACTGTATCATGCGTTCTAGCATTAATAAAAAAACAGTATTGCTAGGGGTTCCCACGCAACGGTGCACATCAGATCTCCAGCAGCCGAATTAGTCACCCATCTGGCTGCCATTCCACCGCTAGAGGGAAACCGTACGAGTTTCTGCCTCGTTGCGCCATCTATCAGTTGTTACATTAATAAACAATAAATATTGCCACCGGTTACACCAGAAGTATTATACTTTTCTTCCAAAGAATGAAAAAAAGAAAGAAGGCTGTATTATATCTCAGTATGTTTACAGTATCGAAGTTCTCTCTTCAGTTTTACTTTTCATACCATTACATGGAATTCAGGTGTAGCAGTAGTGTGATTTGTAAAGAAAATCAAAGCATTGAAAAGAAAGAAAAAATTGACTTTAAAATAAATGAATGATTTTATTCTAACTGTTCAGAATACTATTTTTCTATAAATAGACTTCCAGATTTTGCCTAGCGGCTAGTAATCCCGATTTGGAAGTAGGAAGAAAAGCTAAATTTATTACTAAATTAATAGGCTCGATTAAAAGTTATCTTATTTTCATCATATTTTCATGAATTTTAAAATCACTAATATACTAAAACAAGGAGTGGAATGTGGTTAAAAAGAATGATCACAAAGTATTTGTTGTGACGATGATATAATGACTCCATCCCTCAAAAACGTGTGATGCTTCAAGAGTAAAATAATAACTGTATATAATCTTAATAAGTTTTCTATAAGTTGGTATTTTGAGGTGCGATTTGTGTCTACAATATAGCCTAGTAATTTTGTCGCGAACTCTCTGCTAGCGTTTTATCCATCCAGTCATGGACTCAAGCCCTGATCCCCTAATGACCTCCCGTGCATCGGGACTGATGCTTGTAAAATCTGGTCGAGGTCCACAGTATTTCCTTAGAGTTTGGAGAAGTAGATTCCAGCTCAGATGTCATCCTCGTCACTTGACCAAGCCTCAAAACGAGTTACAATAATATTAGTTGCTTTGAAAGTTCTTAATATGTCATTTTGCTTTACGCAATGGATGATAATTTACCAGTAAATATTAATTAACAGAACATAGAAAATATTGAGAATTCAGAGTATAGTTATATTAGAGAATGTTTTTCTTTAAATTCAAATTATATCACTAAGGACATTTCTTTCTATGTAAAGAAGGGCAGCCCAGCTAATGGGTCAGGGTGTTCTAAAGCACGTGTCAATGCGGTACCAGAAAGGAATGCAGAGCTAAAGATTTATTTATATACTCACTGCCAGAAAATATAACTATAAAATTAATTAGTACACATAGAGGAGTATGAAAATGGTTCAAAGGCCTCAAATCAGAAGGTGGGGCTATTTTTCTTTCTAGAGATGACATTCGTTTTCGAAGAACGCGAGTTTCGAAAGGTCTGTTTTTTTCCTCGATTTCTACTGACATTTCCAACGCAGTTTAACAAATTATTCAAGAAGTCTTTGAGCTTGCGACTTCATTCTTTCCTCAACATAAGCTATTAAGTAGCATAGTTCGTTGTAAACTCTTGGAGTCATTTTCATATCTTTAGACGGTAGCAATCTGTTTATTTCTTGATACAAAATGTTTTGTTACTCTAGATATTTAGCCAAATTAAAAATTAGAAACCCCATTGTGTAAGACGACTATGACTGATGCAAAATTCATTTAAATATGAAGCTCAAAAAATACAATAATAGTTTTTAAAATTACAATTTCTAAATAAAAAACGTAAGTAAAAAGAATTTATTGTAGTAAATATTGTAATATTTGTTAATTTTCAGCAATATGTATCAGTAATGATTTATAATTCATTCCAATTAATTCAACCATTAAAAGAATTTTCCAATAAAAGATTCACGTTCAACCAATAAAAGAATTGTTTATTGAAATACAGCAAATTGTTATTAGTCTTATAATTCATCTGGAGCTAGAGATAATTATAAGCTACTGAATTTTTCAAATGTAAGATCTATGTAATAAAATGATAGAAAAATTCTTAATACAATTAAATTTTCAATATAAATAAATAAATTTTATTAATAAAAAATAATTTTATATTTTTCTACCTGCCATGAGCAACATCAATGAATATCATAAAGAATATTTTTAATAGTGCTATTTAAGCGTAATCATCTTGCATTGGAATTAGAGTAATTAACTTTCTGTATGCTCACTTTTTATAAAAGTAAGCTATTTCAATTTAGTTCTTAAAGTTATATTATCTTCAAAGATTTTCAACAATAGATTTTGGAGAATAGAGAATACAATAATTGTCAGATTCATTAAAAGTTTATTAACGTTGCACTGAGAAGCAACATGAGGATTTTAGGCGACGAAGTCATGAATTTTGAGCCACATTCTATACCGCAGCAACGGGAAGACATGGAAAGAATTAATATACTTCAGCTTTGCTACTTCGTTGGTCTTTAGTGCTATCAGGACTCGAACCAACGACTTGACGGAAGCATTGATGGTCTTAAATTCTTGACCATAATCTCTAGAAAATCGCAGTCTCATAATGCATGTCAGATATATGGCTGAAGAAACTGATTTAAGGTAACAAAAATAATTACTTCATAATATCATTCATCGCTTATAATATCATTCGTAATATATTATCACATATTACGAAATTTAAAAAAAAATCGATGTTAATCATAATTATATATTTATACATAGTATGATATATTCAATTTTTAAAAACAAACGATTTAATCTTAATGTGATACTTTTTTAAGATATTATCAATTCAACATTTAAAAGCAAACGATTTAAACTTATAGTCATACTTTTTTTAATATTCTTTATTAAGATATATATATATTTAAATGTTTAAAGTTGTTAAAAAGAAATAAAATTATGTTTTTGGCAACACCGGATCATATTTTTGTTTTTTAGATGATTTACTGACAACGAACAAAAAAATTAGAATTGATTTTGGTTCCAAGAGGTATAGACGAACGTTAAAAAATTGTGCGAAATTGTGTATTTGATTTATGTTTGAAAAGATGTCGCAAATAAATGTGATGTCTTGGAAACAAGTCATTTTTATTAATAGTCTTCAATAGAGTACAGACTATTATTTGGAAGTCCCACCGAAGATAGTTAAAATTCAGATGTGCTTATTCGAATGGTAGTAGTGCTGGTCTCCACGAGAAGAATTGGAGTGCGTACCTCAATCAAATAATGCTGGTCTTCCGAGTTTCTAAATTGAAAATGAAGATATTTGGAATTGCCTGAAGAAGTTGTTTAGTAAAAGTTGAAGTTGTTTAGTAAATATTACCTGATGCAGAATTTTTTTTTTCTTTTTGCGCGAAAAATTATGTGGCAGAGAAGGTGATTCGATTTCAAGCGCCATTTTTTTTCTTCTGCGGACTGTTTTCTGTGCTGTTCTGACATCATATGCTGCATTTACTAATTCAAAAATTAGTATCATCTTTTCCGAGTGGCTTAGTTATTAGTTTTGTATTTGATTATTATGTGTATGAATTTGTTTATGGTAATGCTTTTATTTCTAGCAAACCCGGCTTAATATCATTTTATAGGGTTGCCAAACTGGTAACGTTTTTCTTTGTAGCCAACCAAGCTTAATATAATTATATAGGGTTGCTAAAGTGGTAACGTTTTGCTTATAGTTCTTGCCAACCAGGCGTAATATAATTTTTATTTACACATCGCTGTAGATTTGTAAATTTTATATTAAAATAGTACATTACGAAATTTTTGAGTCACTTATAGTAGTGGATAATATTTTATGTATTTCTTAAAGTCCATATAAGAGTTTATTTCTGACTGGATGAAACATTGGTGAGATTTTGAAGGTTATTGTGTTTTTATATTTTCAGTATTAATACTACTTGATGTATATTTAAGATATTTTGAATTATTTAATTTAGTTTTTCTTATTGTGTATTGCGTATTCTTGAAGATAATTGCATTTAGAGTATTTTGAAACACAAAAAATAGATTGTTTGTTTGAGGAGCGACAATTCAGTTCTTTAACATTTTAGTTCTTGATATAAGCACAATTTGTGATAGAGAACATTTTAAATTTGTAGTTAATTTTCTCCAACATGACTTTCTTAGCTAGAAGGAAGAAACAGGATTTACAAATGTTAGCTGAAGAAATGGGCTTAAGCGTAAAACATGAATTTAAAATTTTTCATTTATATAAACTGATTGTTGAAAGTCCCGATTATGATGAGGAATTTACACTTAGAGTATTTGGTGCCATTAAAGGAGAACGGGAAAGGAAGGAAAAACTGGAAAAAGAAGAATGGGAAACAAAGGGAAAACTGGAAAAAGAACGAGAGAGGAAGGAAGGTATGGATGAGAGAGCACGAGTTAGAGCCTTTAAGCTGTTAAAGCAAGAGTTGCAGGTATACCACCCAGAAAATCCATGCAGTTATCTGATCAATCTGTGAAGATCAAAATTCATGACTTCGAGCCACGTTTTAATCCTAAAGAAGAAATTCCGATTTCAAAATTATTGTTTTGATTTTACCACCATCTAGTGAAGATTTTGCGATCAAAGAAATAATTAAATATTGAACAAATTCCAAAAATCATATTCAGAGTGAACTGAATGAAGATTATTTTGGTGAAATGAATAAAAATCCTGAACTGAACAATAAAGCAGATCAGAATGTCTCTTTTGCTAGATCTGAAACATCAAGTTCAGAGGAGGGATATAATCAAGATAGCACTTATTATTCAAAAAAAAATGATGTAAAAATGCATTCTTCGAAGAATATTTGTTCAAAATATTTTGTAAGTTTCCCCAAATATGATGAAATTGTAACTAACGATAATGACAAGGTATATGAGACTAGTAAATGAGAAGATAATGAATTAAATTGTAAGAAAAAGAGAAATTCTTTTGAGAAAAAGCGTATCTTTTCTGATATTTTCAGAAAGAAGTTTTCAGGAACTGTGAAACGATATTCTGTTACAGAGAAATAGTGTGCTGCCAAAGAAATTGCTGTGAAGAAACTACAATGTTATTTGGATGAGCCAAATAAATTCAATACCATGATAGACCAAAATATTTATTTTGGCTTAAAAATAATGAAAATTTGAATCCACAACTTATGAGTTGGGCAATGACTTTACAGTCTTATACTTAATATACAGAAGTTCCTGGCAGTGGCAAGAGTCATAAACATGCAAATACTTTAAGTCTCACTTCACTGCCTGATTAGAGAAATTATATTTAAAATAATATACTTTCAGACTTTGAGTATTGGCATTTACTCTTTTACGATTTGGCTTATAATGTGTATTGTTTTTGTAAATTTCTTCACCACAAATTGTATGTAATACATATTCATTGTACATTTTCAAAAGCTGCATACCAGTGAAAAATTTGGGCTTTCTAATGTTATATTTGTTTTAGTGTTTTTTTCATTATAAATTATTGCTTTGTCTAATGTGATAATTGTAGATATTAATTTTATTATGTATTCCATTTTATGTTACAAGAATTTTTTTTATATTTTTATAAAAGGGTTTTAATTCGTAGCACATCTGCTGCAGACTAACAGTTCCATTCAATACCTAATGGAATTAAAAATATAAAAAATAGTATTTAGAATTATATTGTGATTTTCAGTTCATATTCTGTTTGTTATTTACTGTATTTAAAAAAAAGTACTTTTGAATTTTTCTTACCTGAATTATTTCGAGAGAAAGTTATATACCTGTATGTATTTATGTAAGAAATATTCTTATTCTATGTTTGTTTATTAATAATTTCTTATGTAATTTGAGGAATTTATGCTGAGCATATGAAATAGTGTTGCTATAAGAGAACTATTTTACAAAAAATTAAGTTGCTAAGCGAATCAAATTTCCTGAAATAGGAAGAAACATTAAATTAAATTTTAAGAAACTTTAATTTTAAAAATTTATTAAAGTTTATTTCGGAGGTTGGAGAGGTTGTGATATATTCAATTTTTAAAAACAAACGATTTAATCTTAATGTGATACTTTTTTAAAATATTATCTATTCAACTTTTAAAAGCAAAAGATTTAAACTTAAAGTGATATTTTTTTCAATATTCTTTATTAAGATATATCTTTTTAAATGTTTAAAGTTGTTAAAAAGAAATAAAATTATGCTATTGGCAACACCAGATCATATGTATAGAATTTATGTTTGAAAAGATGTGTGCAAATAAATGTGATGTGTTGAAAACAAGTCATCATTATTAATAGTCTGCAATACAGTACAATAGGTACATTCACGGACAAAAAATTAGCGCACCAAGAAATAATTGCGAGATCGTAACGAACTTGGCATGAAGGTACATGATGGGAAGATGTGCAAATGATTAGAAACGCAGCGTGATTGCGCTTTACGTATAGCCGGTAGAGGGCATTTAAAGTCGTTCTCCGTGGAGTATAATACAGGTAACCAAAGCTTGTTTGAGTATGCTCTATCGTTTACAAAGGAGGAGCTGAGGTAGACATGCCATTACGCCGCTTTCGAAGACAATATGAGCCGCTGTCGCAGTTTGAGAGGGATTAAGAATCATTAGCATGATGGAAGCTGGGTGATCAGCTACACGAGTAGCTCGTCAATTAGGCCACTCTGATTGTGTTAGGAGGAAGTGTTGGGACCAGTGGATCCCATAGATGTCATTTACTCGAACACCAGTTTCAGAACGCCCTCGACAGACCAGTCGTCGAGAAGACCGCCACATCGTAAGAAATGCAAGCTTATGGCCAACTGCTTCATCGGCCGCCATTAAGGCACATTTAGCACCTCCACTGGGGTCCCCTGTGTCTTCTCGAACTATACGAAGGCGCCTGGCTGAAGGACATTTGGGATCGCGGCGCCCATTACGTGTGCTACCCTAGACGCCTCTATTTGGAGTGGTGCCGCACAGGAGGAAACTGGACTGCAGCAGAATGGAACCAGGTTGTGCTTAGCGAAGAGTCCGGATTCAATCTCAGCAGTAATGGCAATCGTGTTCGTGTGTGGAGACCCCGTGGTGAACGCCTCAATCCCGCCTCTGCTTTACAGCGACACACCTCTCTCACAGCTGGTGTGATAGTATGGAGTGTCATTGCCTACAATACATGGTCACCCCTAGTATTGATCCGTGGCACCATGACAGCCCAGCGGTATGTCCACGACATCCTGCAACCACATGTGTTGCCATTCATGCAACGGCTCCCAGGAGCCATTTTTCAACAAGGCAATGCTCGGCCTCTCCCGACAAGGGTATCACAAGGCTGTCTCCGCATTGTTAATACCCTTCCTTGGCTTGCCCGTTCGCCAGATTTGTCTCCAATCGAGCATATCTGGCATCATTTGGGACGGCGAGTTGGGCATCCCACGAGTTTGAACGAACTAGAGGTAAGGTTACAGTAAATATGGAACGAAATGTCTCAAGACATCATACAGAACTTGTATTCCTCCATGCCCGATCGTATCGCATCGTGCATTCGCGCTGCGGGGGGGGGGGTTCAACAGGGTATGAAATCCTCCGTTCTTTTGCCTTTTTCTCTGAAATAAATAATCCTTTTTCTTTGATTTTCTAATCATTTACTTATATTAAAGTAGTCATTACGTATGTAAAATTTCGTTCCATTTTGACGTCTCCTTGGTGCGCTAATTTTTTGTCCTTGAGTATATATAGTCATTAATTCTGAATTTGATACTATTACTTTAAACGAAATTTCGGCCGAAGATAAATTATAATTACATTAATGAATTCAAATGATCTTTCCTTCTTTTTTGTTTGAGCAATGTTAATTCGTAATTTTTCAAAATGTTAGAGAATTAAGCTTTATCTTAAAAAAAAAAACATATTCTGAAAACCAATTAATGCATTTTCCATTGTTCATTACGATTACATTTTCATCATTTAGCGTAATTGTATTATTTATCATGTACATTTGTACTTACTATTTCGATTCTAGCCATTAACATGTCAGCAACCAAAACCATCGCATCATTTACGCTTAAGTTTTTCTTTGACAACATTGCTTGTAATAAAGTGAGCTTCTCGTTATCGTTAACTTCTTCGCTTTTTTTTTATTTTCTAACTTTTGATTGATGCACTTCAACCCAATCCCAAAATACAATAATTATATAGTTTTTGCATGCAATTGTACACAAAAAAATTTAAAAAAATAAATGTGTTTCAATAAAATCCCTACTTTAGATTTGGAATAGTTTTTATAAATAGGAGCAATATGCTATTTTGAAAAATTATCTTTGGACAACAACAAAATATTTATTATTAATTCTTTAATGGACGTGATTTCATTTATCTATTCATAATTAATTGGTAATGAGGGAAAATTAGGAATTATGAGGTATTGTGGCCCAATTTTTAATTTTGAATATAATGGTGCACATTTTGTTGAAGCACTTTAGAACCATTTAATCGGTATTAGCAAACTGAGTGTGTAACAACAATGCTAACCTGTATTATTTTACCATTTGGATTGAACATTCTGCGATAACAATATTAAAGTTAGTTATTATATAGTTGGAACTTTTCTACAAGTATGATTGTACGGAAATTTATGAATATTTTATTCTGTTTTACGAAAATTTTAGAGCAATCTATTGAAATATGGTAAAACTCAATTGCAATGCATTAAGAAATGTGATAGCAGGGAGTTTATTCTGCTTTATTTTGAGCTTCAGCTACGTGTATGAAAAAGCTTTCTTGGGTATGTTTGGGATAGTATATTTGTCGTGGAAACAATATTTTCAAACTTTTCCAAGCTTTCTACATATTCATTTAAGAGCTGAACTTATACCCCTGGAAATAAGAATGCAATAACTAATTCTTCATTATGTGAATGGTAAGTTTCTGTTATTTAATTCGAGGAACTCCCGAGTTTTCCTGACAGAGAAATATTCTGGTATCAATATTTTTGTTTCAGTTCACTAGAAACGTAGAGCAGCATATTTTCATATGCAACTATTTTACATTTGAATCATAAGATTTTTCTTTATACGAAACATGTTCCGTATTTTGTCTTTTATACTTAGATAGTACATACATTTGTCGCTTTAAAATTTAAAGTAAAAACTGAATGTTCATTGAATATTTCTAAAATTAAAGATGGTTTTATAATATACAATATATGAAATTATATATAATATAGAATATGTGTATGGATATAATTTCTCTTTTCCTGGTTAGAGCATCCATTGCTTTTGTGTATCAGGCATTTTCTGCTTAGTCACTACCTTTTATGTTGCATTACTGACATCATATTAAGGCAGATGTTTTATTTCAGGCATTACTTTTGTTTTCGACAGATATTTTCCTACATGAATAAATATACAAATTAGCAAGAATAATTCTTATATTTCTTTCACATTGAAATGCTACAATCTCTCCCTCTACTGTTGCCATGTATTGTATTCCTAAAATTAAAATTATTTAGTGTTGCCATTATATTTTTCTATTTTTTTAGGTTTAAATATATTTTTTGAAATATCAAACTCTTTACACTTTATCTATTAATTATGAAACAATCTCTCGCTGAATGTTCTGAATTTTAATCGTATTTAAAAGAAGCCTTACTAATAACTTAAAAAAGTAATAACACTGAAAAATAAAAATAAAACATTTTTACTATTCAGATTAATAAAAAAAGTTAAAAAAATACTTAAAAAATTAATATGAAAAATAGATCAGAAAAGAAAACATCATTAAGAATTAAAATAAGCTCAAATAATTAAGAGTCACGATTAAAATAAAAAACACCTATATATTCAAAAAGGAATTTAATATTAAAAAAAGGTAAATGACAGAGAAAGAAGAGGAAAAATAAAATCAAGTAAAAAAACCTGTTATATGAAGAAATATAGAGTCAATGAACCATAGAAAAGACATTTAATAAAGACATAGATATGATTTTTAATCACATTTAAGGCTTTATATTTTAAAAATTCATAGTATATTCAGCCTTTGCACATATAATATAGAAATTATTTATGTTATTTCAAAAACTAATAGAAGCAACTCAGTCCCTAATTTGAATATGCAGATTTTATTTGTTCTGTGCTGCTATTCAACGACAGTTGAATTATTTATTCGTTTTCATTATTCATTATAAATGTTTGGTTCTTCTCTTGTTTAGTAATTTTATATTTTAATATTACTTTTTATTTATTTTGTTGCTTATAATATATTTATTAAATACATGGAAAACAAATTAATAAGTATCATCAGGAATATAAAAATTATCTTACCCAGCATTATGGAGAATCAATAGAAACCAATAACTTAGTTGAAGTGATGCTTTTTGTACTGAAGTATCAGTAAAAATGGACGACGAATAGTACTTTATAAAGTATAAAATTATTTGGTTAAGTTTTTTGTGATTATAAATGGGTTACAAGAAATATGACATATTAGATTTAGTCCTTGACATAATGAACCATAAAGACTTTGAAATTCTAAAGGTAGCCTTAACTAAAACATTAATAATAATTTAAAATAAGTTCCGTATAATATGTTCCGAAACTCAAAGGTAGAATAGAGAATTTTAAATAAATTTGATGTCCTTTTTAAGTAGGTTTTGATGAAAATGTAATGAGAGTAGTGCCTTATACTGGATTAAAAATTATTCCTTTTTTTCTTTGTTAAAATTATTCTACTATACGTTTAGTGTGCCAAGTTGATCTTTGTCTAAATGTTGAAGAAAATGATTCAAACTTGGAAATCCTTCTTTTCACATAAAAAACTTTATAATATTATATTATATTCTGATCTCAATAATGTTTAAGGAGTGGCATTTACAATTCTTACTTTTATAATTACTTGGATTATTCAGCTTCCACACTTAATGTTATGCATTGCATATTTTTTTTATCTCTTTCTTCATTTTCAATGCTTATTTCAAATTGATTCATTGAGGAGAAAAATGAGGATTTAATTTTTTTTACTAATTATAGAAAAGGCAGTATGAGAAAGTAATATATATATTATTACCATATGAACTATATTAATAAGCAAACCTTTTTCTATCTGAATAAGTGTTCCGAAGATTTAGGTTTTTCAATAAGTTTTTTTAGAAGACACGTACTATCGTAAATTGCAGTTGTTTATAACCATATTCTGATTTAGTACTGTTTATTTAATGTTAATGTCATGCATCGTATAATAAGGATTTTTCTTACTTAATATGATTTATTTATTTTTATTTTATCAGCTATAAATCTTCGTTATGATTGACACGATTTTTGGATACTCAAAAATTTTCATTTAATCATGATGACATTTCTTGTCTAAATTAATTCTTTTCTGCCATTTTACGCAAAAATTAATTATGCATTTATCTATTAGATGCAACGTTTAGCATGTTTTTCTAATGATTCGAAATGATGTTACACTTGTAATGTCTTTGAAAGGACGTTTCCCAAGTGATTCTACTGTTCATTTTAAAATATTGATAAGTAGACTTCCGGTATTGTTCGTATATCTGTCTGAGGATGCCACTTTATCTAAAGCTACGATAAGGGCTACAAACATTGATTTCACTTGCATATTGGATTACTTATTAAAAATAATAAAATACATTGGGAAAGTTAATGACAATAACAAAATTAATTATTCATAAAATAAGATTATTAATGCAGTTTGAGGTATCAAAACTTGCTTGTAAGTTTCTTACATAATTTGAAAAATATTTATATTTGCATAACAGTGGAATTATAATTACATTCAAGTTTAATTCTGTCAGAAATCCTTGTTATAATTCGATTTCATTTCCTTCTTTTCCCGATGTGTTTTTTTTTTTTTGTATTTCGGAAAAATTCTTAAATCTTTATATTCCAGCATCGAAACCTATTCATGAGCTCACCGAGATTTCCAAGTCATTTTCAAATGTATTGAACAATATTAGAAAACCTGATCTATTAACTTTTCATGGGAACTCAATTCATTGAGCGACATTTATTTCTTAGGGCTTAAAAATGTTAATGGAATCACATTTTCCACTTGGAAAATGTACATGGTATAAAAAAGGTTAACTACATTTGAATTAAGTATAGTTAATTGATTTTTTTCACTTCAGTAATACCATTAATTCTATACACAAAAAGGTTTGATAAATACATAATTTTCAGTTAGCTGCTTTTTTCAGCAATGGCGCACAGGCATTGAAGCATTCACTGTATTGTCTTAAAGAATAGTCATAAATAACGATTGTGAAGTGAATTTGAATTCTTGTTACGCATTTTTAATTATACATTGCAAACTCGAAGAAATGTTATCTTTCGCTATTATCAATGTATCGTTTCTTTTTCTTTTAGGATTTAATATTTTAAAATAGAATTAGAAACACTAAATGATGAGAATTAACTAAAAGATTTTTCCATTAAAATTCGTTCTGAAAAGGAATTTGACTGATATAAACGAGACAACTGAGATTAATTCCTTTCAAATAAAACTTATTTCAAACTAAAAGTTTACAATACCAACAAACTGACAAAACTACAATAAAGAAACTCTATTTTACCACTAGAATGACTTGCGAAAATCGGATTAAAATAACACATTAAAGATGTTTTTTTTTTTTTCAAAACCAATCTCCTGTCTTCAAAACTAGAAATTTTACGATCTGTATAGATAGGTTAGAGCTAAAGTTAAAGTTAGAGAAAAAATGCTTACAACCAATCGAGAAATGTAGTAAATCAATTTTAATTGCTGTTCTTCTGAGATTAGCAGTTAGAGGTCAACACACTAAATCTACTTCAATTCTGTTTATTGTAAATTAGAAAATTCTGAAAAAGTCTCAGAATGTAAGTGGCAGCGATTCTATTCAAAACAACTCCAGAAATTGAAACGCCTTACTAACTAGCCGGAATGAGATATCTTTTTCAGCCTTGTGGGTGAGGGCGCAGCAAAAAGCGACAGGCCAAATTTTCATGGAACCCATTCGACCAGGGTTCGAAAAGCCGCTGGCGAACTCCAAGGTCACAAAATACTCTCGCCTCCTCCAAGGGGAGAAGAGAAATCAATGAACACCAGCGAGATTTTTCAAGTAAAGTAACATTAAAAACGCTTTGTTTGTAAGAGAAAATAGAAATGCAATAGATCTACATTACCTAATATATTGAATGCTCACACTTAAAAATATGTGTGTGAAAATCTTCTGGGAACTGGGAAAGAAGTTCGGTGGAAATAAAACTTAAGAATAGAACAATAAAGATTAAAAATAAGAAGAAAATAAAGATCGCTAGTAAAATAATATTTATAAGATAATGCTTGCATTTTTATTCTCCTCTGTAGTCTTAAAAATTATTATATAATACTTATAGTGCATTTTAGTCACAAATATTTCTAAAATTTCAGTTGTAGAGCAGATGACGTAAAGACACAGTTGTTTTAAAATGCAGTGAGAAATAAAATAAAAAAAACAATCAAATTTACAACAGGAAGTAAACAATACAATGCATACAAACATTATCAAACAAATACATTACGAATGAAATTATATTTAAGTCTACCTTTTTTATTACTCACATATAAAATAAATAGTAAGAATCCACCATGACAACACAGAATATCTTTTAAATGAAAACCAAAAGTAAAGAACATATGTCTTTTAAAATGGATAAAAAATATTACTTCCCGGTTTTAGATTAGATATTGAATTCTCTCCTTTATGTGTTATTGTACATTCAAATTGATTAACACATAAAAAAATTATATGTATCAAAATTTTGCAACAAACTTTTAAGTATTAAGAAATACATAAATATTATCAGTTCACTGCTTGAAAGGAAATTTTTAGTTCTAATTTTTACATTAAGAATACATGAATTATGATTTTAATTTTTCTTAAGTTTCTCATCTTAACCATGGTCCTGTAAATTATTTCAAATTGAAAATAATAGTTCTAATGAGAAGATATTAGTTCGTGTTAAAAGAAAAGTACACTGTAAAATAAAGTAGTTAGTTTTTAATTCTATTTAAAGCTGTTTTATTCATCTCAATACATGAGTTTCTAAATACAAATGTCAACTCCTTTTCATCAAAAAGAATTTAGATATCTCATAACTTTCCATCATATGACTTTTTCCAGAAAATGCTTTGGTGTAATGTATACAATACAGAAAAATAAAAGTAAAATGTAAGAAATTTTAATTTGATGCATTTTAAAAAGAGATAAACCATATAAAACGTGTTAACAATTGAGGTAATTTCTAGTGGCTATAATTCAATGAAAATATAAGTCTTAGTTTTTAGAAATAAAGTTTTAAATTTGTTAAAATATACTACGCTTTACCGTGAATGCAAATACTTTCACACATTGACATCAGACTATTTAGAATTCAATAAATTTTCATAAAATACAGATTTTACACTTAATAAGCTACTGAATGATCAAATATTCATTGCTTGCTTTGTGAAATCGTTCAGATAAAACAATTTGCAATAGCTTCTAAGCAAAAACTCTATATTTACGAATAGAATTTTTCCCATTTCAGTGAATAAGAATTTCTTTATTTATTATAAAAGATAGTTATTTTCTTCAACTTCTATTGAACGATTTCGTCATCAGAAGCAGTAAACTAATTTTCCTATATTAACGTGACCTTTCGGAGAGCTTATTTTTCCCCTTTATTTTAAATCACATATTTTTCCCCTTTAAGCACCTATTTACAGTGATAAAGAAAGAAAAATAATATTGTCTTAATACGAAACGTGACATTTAAATAATGAAACTGACGCTGCAATAGAATAAGTATACATGGTCCAAGCTATAGTGACCGGCAGTTGTTTAGCATGAAGCCTTCTCTTTCGAATGCAGTGCCTCTTGTTTCCGTAAAGAAATCCATATAGTCATAGCCTTTGTTTTCATTAGAGTTATTTCTTTTTTGTTTTGCCGGAAAATGATAAGTGAAACAATAGGTCAACGAATTGTTGAGGAATTTCGCATGAAACTTGAAAATCCGCTGCTGAAACTTGTAATTTATTAAAAGAATTGTATGACAATTAATATTTATCGCGATTAATGTTTCAATAATTACTGTTTATGATTTTTAGTTTTAAAGATGGCCGAGAAGACGCTGGTGATGATTCAAGTCCAGGTCGCCCTTCTGCGTCAGAAACGGATGACAATATCGAAACAATTCGGTCATCTGGTTAAATCTGACAATCAGTTAAGTAGTCGTGTGATTGTAGGAATTATATTCACCGAGAGCCAAAACAGCTCGAATAAGCAAATCAAAATTCAAAGCAATGATATTGGGTTTTTTTTTTTTTTTTTTTTCGATATTCATGAGATTTTATACTCTCCCTGAGTTATGGAAGGTCAAACTATTAGTTAATATTATTACCTTTACTTTCCAGCTGAACTCCTTGAGAGTTCAAGAAAACCAACACGAATTGTGGTAGGACAAGTCATTCCACATTGCCTGTCAAGAGGTTTCTAGCCAAGTACAGCCTCCCAGTTTCAGATCCGCTTTATTCGCCGGATCTTGAGCCTAGCGACTTGTATCTGTTTCTTGTGGTGATATCTGCATTAGAAGAAACAAAATTTGATTTCGTCAAAGCTGTGAAATAGGAAACGGCACGTGCTTTGAAGGAACTGACAAAAGACTTCGAACAATGGAAGATTTGCAAGGAACGTTGTAGGGATAAAAGAAGGGTATATATTGAAAGTGAAAATAAAAAGGAAATATGTATGATATCAAAATGAAATGTTTCATAATGTAAGTTTCGTTATTTAATAGCCACAACTTGTACACTGTAAACTTCTTACATTTACTTCAGAATTACGGTTGAATTTCAACCCCCATAGTTAAAATTCCCCGTTTTCGTAAGCAAATTACCGAATAACCAGTTAGAGTTTCTTTCATCCAGAAAAACGACATTTGTAGGTATGTGTAATCCGATTCTCTACCGGAGAACTTAGGAAATGAAATGGTCTTTTGTATGAAATTTTGTCATAAAATGCAATGATGTCTAAACAAAGTTCAAAACTGAATAACAAGATGTAATGAAAATGAAACAAAAATATTTGCATTTGGAAATTCGCTTTAAGAAAATGTATTTGTCTGTGTGCAGTTTATAGTCAGGCATTTTAGAATTTATCGAAGTTATGTGTTAAATTTGAGAGTATAACTACAAAAATACAAATAAAACTAGATATTTAACTTCATATGTGGCCAATAAAAACACAATAAAGAATGTTTGAAGACATTGCTACGTATAGCACCTTTACTTTCTCCTCTTATATAATATTTCCTTCTCTCTTACACGAAATGAAGAAAATTCGCGCTTCACATTGAGATATCATCTCCTTTGGTATGCTTGTTCTATTGCGTGAATATTTTAGGTGAATCTTTTTCTTTGTTCATCACTAACAGCTACTAGGGTTTCGGGAATGAAGTCAAAAATGAGAAATAAGGAAGCGTATTTCAACATCCGGCATCCTAACATCTCGTAACTGTGTAGGAGACCGTTTATTAATTCTTTATATTATTGGCATTGGTATTGCTTAGAAAACCATAGACTATTGAAGAAAATGACTTCCCCCGTCAGCCCTTTCTCTAGATATTTAACTTCCTTGAAAAGTTTCTCTTTCAAAAGTTTTCTAATCAGTGGTCTTGAGAATATTCCCTCTTTTAGTTCAACATCTCTCACATTTGTGAAGTATCTGAAAGACAAATGTATTCCCAGTTTGTAGGATCCCATACTTTCTTCAGTTGGTGATATTTTTCGATCTCTTCAATTTTCCGGAATTCACACAGATATTTGCAAGGATTGAATACTTGAGATGAAAAATATATACAGTTATATTTATATTGTTAAATTGTTAGCAAATAGTTTATGATAGTAAACTAGTTTATTTCAAGCAGATACGAGATAAAAAATATCAGATTTAGGAAAATGATGCGTTATAAGAAAAACAAATGCTATATATGCAGTATAATCTCTCATTGTCGACAAAAGCTATTCTAATCGGAAACTTTCCCAGCTGTAAAGCATCTCTATTGTGTTACGAGACTTGGTATTTTTCAATGGTTCTTTTATTTAGACAGTACTCCCTCTATAATCCAGCGTTTTCACACATGCCGACAAGGCAGATAAAAAATTATTTATGCCTTCAACTTCAATGGAATAATACAGGCTATCAATATAAAGTATAATAAATTTTTTTACACTTTTAGTTATTTTGAATTTTTCACATTTTATTTATGTGTAATATGTTTAATTTTATACAGTAATACATAGCTTTTTCCATTCAAACGTGTAATTTTTAATGATATTGCTCTGGAATTCGACGATATTTTCAACCAATATCTGCCATATTACAGAAAGAATACAGTACATTCGTTTTTCTCACAAAATTGTATTCTTTATTTTCTAAAATGTATTTGAGAGAAACTTAGGAGGTGCAGTTTTTCGTCTGAAAAGAAATCTTTACAAAGTTTAAACTTCTTTCTCTCTATGTTTTAGTAATTCAATCTGAAAGTGCAAAAGTCAATTTTTTTTCATTTTACGTTTTAATATATGAATTTATTTTGAAAATTTCTAAAACACATATACAAAACAAAACATGAGGAATGCATATATAAGAGATTGAACATTAATAAAATTCAACTCAGAAAGAAAAGTTAAGCAAAAATTATGTGTATTTTGTGGCAACAATCAATAACCATAGATTTAAGACTATGAAGAATTAAAATGGAGTCTATCTTTGATCAGACAAATGGGGTTAAGCAGATTTTTTTTGACCTTATTCAACAATTTACGTTACAGGAATCTAGTTAACTCCAAAAACAAGGGAGTAAAGTTCTTACCCTTATAAAAAATTACCAACTACAAAAAGCACGGATGCATTAGAATAATGTCTCTATTTTAAATAAAAAATATCGAAGCCCAAGGTGCTTGTATTCTAACAATCATAATTAGCATTTCTATAAATATAATATCATTAAAAAATTTAATACTACTTAATACATCCTTAGGTACTTAATATTGTAGAATATTGCCACTTGCCCAGAAATTTAACTTAATAAGGTTGTCAAGGTTTCAAACTCTGTAGTAAATTATACAACAAGGGAATATGAGTTATAAAAATTATTTATTACTTCAATGAAGTCTTAGCAAATTAAAAAAAGAAATTTTTAATTAGAAATTGATAAATGATAAAATTATGTTACAATCTAGCTTAGATAAAGCTAATAGTACAATTTCAGAAAATGTTCATGGATGATTATTATCTTGACCATGGGATTCTTTCTTGTCAACAAAGACTTATAATGCTCTTTCAGATCCCTGTCTGACCCTCAAATTTAGTCCATACCGAAACGGTACCACACTCTTAACATCAACGCCACTCCAACTTGAGGTCTTTGAAATACAGAATGCTTATATTTATTAGCAGCTTAAGAACATTCGAGAATTTTACTCAAAATAAGTGAGAGAGAACAATTACTTAAGTGATTAAAACCTCCACAGGCTGCTTTGTGGAAGAATTGGAGCTCAAGACACCTTGAAATGTATTTTACCTTGGAAGGACCCAAAATAGCTTTTGTGTTCGATGAAAATTGTTCGATTTGTAAGATCATGCAGATAAAATGACCACTCTGTAGATATGTTTTGCGATGTTAGCATTCATTTGGGAGGAAATGATTTTTAAATTACATTCAATCTTCGTTTTTTCACTGAATCTCTGTAATCGAATGACTTCTAGTTCACAAAAGATTTAAATAACTCATTGAAGTTCGAAGAAAATAGAGTTTTACATTACTCTAGTTTAAGAATTATTACATTTGATCCAGGGCCAAGTCATCTGTCTTATTTTGTTTATGATCTTTTTCATTAACCACACTCTCAAGGTACATGATACCTTTCCGTGAAGCGTCAATAGCGCAATGACTGAACAGTGAAATCTTGTGATAAATTGTTTTCTTTAAATATATTGAAAAAGCATATAATGGAAAAATGCTTAGGACCAATTCTTCATATATTTATGATTGATTGATTGTTTATTACTTTCTCACTGAGAAGCAGCACGAAGAATATTGGCGACAGATCTCTTCATTTTGAACCTCTGTCAAGTGACGAGAACGACACTTGTGATGGTACCTCCCTCTCTATACTTTTACATCATACTTACAGAAGAACTTGGAACCTCTATAGATGTAATGTGTATTAGCCTCACTACACGGTGGGTCTTTAGCGGCAGCAGACTCGAACCCATGGCACGATGAAAACGACGCCGGCCACATTTCCGACCCCAACACGGCCACCATATTTTTCCGATGAGGATTGTAAACTAAATGAACATTTTATGAATCACATTCAAATTTTCCATATTATTCAAGTTCAGTTAACAGATTGTATTTCTTCAACTGAAGATTTTCTTCAAGTTAATATTCTTGTGATGTATGCATCCATTCAGCTAGCAGCGAGAAATTCGTTTTAACTATGAAACTGTTCAATTTTCTATAGCATGAATGTTCGATTGTGAAAGTAAAATTAAACGGCGTAACTCAGCGTTGAGAAAGGGGTTCTTGAATTCGTATAAGTACTTGGGAGAGACTTATCTGAATTAATCACCGTAAGAAAAAAGGATTATTTACTGAGAAATGAATTGATTGATTAAAAAACAATAGACTAATACTCCACCAAAAATGATAAAAATTTAAAAGTTTTCAAAAGTTGATATTCGCAAGATTTGAGAACTGGATAAGGATTATAATGCGTGGTTTCTTAGAGGAGAATTCTTTACTGTAAAATATCGTTACATTTTTGTAGATTATATATATGTAAATAATTTCGCAAAAAAATTTCCTCCTTTTAGTAAGTTTTTTGAAAGAGTATAAATGAGGCATTTAATGATGAGAACCTCTTCACACACAATGCATTGCAACTTAAGTCCAATTACATTAAATGTGACTAATCAAGCGAATTTCCTTTTTTTCCTTTTTTTATATCATTTTTAAAGAATAGCCCTCGTGTTGCAACTTGTGCGACGCCAGTAAAATCAATCTATCAAACATTATTAAAGAACAATTTTCATTGTTTATAGACAAAAAATGCAGATTTTTGTACCTTACTTAGATTTCTTACATTATATAGATATCCTTTTTGGAAGCTTTTATTTAATTTGCTATATTCATATGTATCTTTTTTACAGAATTTGTACTAGAGCTGAAATTCAGCATACATGTATGACTCTGAAGACAATAGTTACATTGTAACCCAAGCAGAGACGAAATTTGGAAGGGGAAAAGTAGGGCTTTTGGATTTTCCGACATCCGTTTGAATTCAGATTTTACGCACATGTATGGCTTACAGAGTTACTTTTTTAAGCCTTAAATTTCAAATTAAACATAATTAAATAAATGTAAACAATTTTTTAAATCAAGCTTTCATTTAAAGATGGACTAAATAGAACAAACATATTTTTTATTTAAAAAACTATTTATACTTTATAAAAGTTTGGTATAATAACACTTCTTTTGATCTCATGTATAAGCAAATAGCTATAGTTCTTCATGCATCAGTAACTACCCAAATGAAGTATCTTCACATGGAGCATCTCAAGCTTTTATAAAATTTACACATTATTACGCATTTACAAGTTATTATACGTTTAAGTTCTGCATTAAATATAAACTTGATTATTTTCGCTTACACTTACACTTATTAACTATTTATTCAATTGTTTTAAAATCATTTGTGTCATTAATGTGCTTTTGATTTGGTTTCGAAAAATATATTTTATTGAAAAATCGATAAACCCAATTATCAAGATATCATCAATTTCTACATGAAAACAAGCTTTGAAATATTACTTATCAAATTTAAATCAAAAAATATTTATTTATTGGGCTTATTAATTTATTACTGATTAAAAAAATTAATAACACTTAACTTTATATGATTTATTATTATTTTAATAACAAAAGTTTACTAATTTAAACTATATTTAAGGTATATCGCTAAGTGTCATTAAACTTTATATATAAAATTCTTAATAGTTAACAATTTATTGTTCTACTAGGTCTAATTTCTATCTGCAATAGAACCTCGTCAATTCGGACCTTCTGTTCGGAATTCTGGTTTGTTCAAGCAGTTTTTTGCTTTTGCTAATAAAGTTTGAGAAGTGATCTACAAATTTCTATATTAACTTTTATTTGTTTCAGTAACTTATTTCGAAAAAAAATTTCTTTATTGAAACATTCCAGTTACTTTGAATCTATGCAAAATTGTTTTTGGGGTAGTGAGGGCTTTACAAATACTTTATAAAAGTTCAGCAGAACCTTAGTCACGCCTCTTGTTACCAATGACAAAATGTATATACACTCTATACCCCCCCCCAAAAAAAAATGGTTTACCAAGAAGGAAATGCTTGATTACATTAAAAATGGATACATGTGAAGAACATACATAGAAAAACAAACGATTAAAATTTCAGAAAAATTGAACGATTTATTTCAAAGATTAGTCATTACATAGGGAAGAAGCCGATAAGGCTTTTATCCAACTCTGGCCTAGATGCAAACTGTCACCCATCGTGGTTTTGGCTAACAATGTTCCCAGATGGTATTCTGCAGAAATTGGTACCAAATTGTCTACAGCTGTTAGGCTAAATCCTCAGCATTACGGTATCGTTGAAATCGCTTTCCCATAATATCACAACTGTGCTCTAAGGGAGAGTGATTAGGCAATCTAGCTGTTGAAGGAAATGTCGGAAAAGCTTGCGGACAATTTATAGCAGTTCGGGCTGTGTGGCCTGGAATTATCTTGTTGAAAAATGCGTCTTTATTGTCGCAAATGGAACGGAAAACTTCTGAAAATCAAAATATTGTTACGAAAATAAAAATTAAAAGATCCCTTATATTTATGTGTTTTTTTTTTAATTTACTATTGAAAAATTCTAAAAATTTATATTTTTTCTTACACTCTCTACATATAAAAAAAACCGACGCACCAAGAAGATTTTACCTCAAATGTAATGAAATTTCGTATGCAAAGACATTTGGACCGAACATTCAAATGATTAAGATTTGGTGTGTATTGAATGAATAGCAAGAGCTATAGCGTACCTGAGCTGCGCACCCAGCAGGTTATACAAGAAGCGGTTCTCATTGTGATGGTCAAATTTCTGTTGCATTTTAATTTAGGATATCTTTCAATGACTGAAAAAATGCCTCACCACAGGTTTCGAGCTCATTTCGAGCAACTATCAAAGTTTGAAAAAGGTCGTGTAATTGGATAGAATGAGGTAGGTTGGGAAAATCGAAGAATCGTTCATTACATGAGTCGAAGTGATGCGGCGATTAGAAGATGCTGGTAAGAATGGGTGGATAATGGCAGATTACAGCATCATGATGGCAACGGTCAACCTAGGGCCACAGAAGGTATGGAGGACTGCGTGACTGTCGTATCAGCTGTCACAACCCTTGATTTCTCGTTATCAAACATTAGGCGTACGATCCACCCAATAGTGTCCACCATGACCATTTACAGATGGCTGATAGAGCAAAATCTACGCTCGCACCAACCGCTACACCACCTGCCACTCACATCTGCACACTGTCGAGCCAGATTATAGTAGTACATAGCTCGATCAAATTAGAATGATGCTGACTGGGGAAGTATAGTGCTTAGTGACGAATCCTGCTTCCAACTCTTTTTTGACAATTATCCAAGATGTGTCTGGAGACGTCCAGAGCAGCGTGTCGATCCTGCTTTCAGTATTGCACGCCACACAGGCCCTCAACCAGGAGTTAGGGTATGGGGTGACATTTCCCTTGATAGCCGTATCTTTTTCGTCCTCACTAGAGGCCCAATTATAGCACAGAGCGGTGCATCGACTACATTCTGAGACCTGTTTTGCTACCGTTCCTTTTGCTCTACCCTGGACTTATTTTTCAGCAAGATAATGCCAGACCACATACAGTACGTGTTGCAATGATCTGTTCTTACAGCTTGTGAAACACTTATTTGACCTGCCAGATCACCAGATCTCTCTCCAAAAGAGCATGTCTGGGATATGACGGGAAGGCGAATCCATCTACCAGGAAATAATGATAACCTAATTCGGCAAATGGAGCAAATTCGGCAAGAAATACAGATGGGGTTCATAAGGGAGCTTTATCACTCTTTGTCACATTGTGTGTAGCTTGCATCTTTGGTAGAAATAGGTCAACACCTTATTGAGCTTGTAATTTTGCAACTATGTAACTCTGAAAAAAAATTATTGAATTTTTCTGAAATTTTAATCATTTTCTGTTATGAACATGATTTTCCTATCGACAATTTTTTTTATCTCCATCGGACAAGTCCTTGGTGCGTCGTTTCTTTTATTATAGAGTATATATATATATATATATATATATATATATATATATATATACCGTAGATAATGGATCAGGTTGAATAAAAGTGTATTTACTGTGTATCTGTAACCATTTCTTTAATTAGCCGCTTAGCCTCTTCCTTTGTAGCAAGTGCCAAACGTCTTGGATATTGTTTAATTGGAGGAAAATCACCTGTATTGATTTTATGCTGGGTCACATTACAATGGCCGACATCAGCGTCACATGTGGAAAACAAGTTCTTAAATTCTTGGAGCAATTTTCATAGCGCTGTTAGCTCATCTTCGTTCAGTCTTTCTAGATTCTCCAAGATCGACTACATAGGTTGTTCTCCAGAAAATTCTTGGGGACGAGCAACAATATCAACCACTGGTTCATATGATGCAATGATAGCTCCTTTGTCCATGGTCTTTGGTTTATTGTCATATTAAGAATTCGGACAGGAACCGCTTCCTTTTTTAAATCGACAAGTGTGGCCGCAACGAGGACACCTTTTTCAGAAATTTGGTTAGGAGAATTCGTAACGGCATACGTGAAATATTCAGAAGCCGTAGTAACTCCTCGAATGAGGCATTCGGACCTTGCTGGTATTACAGTCTTTTCTTTTGCAAATACGAAGCATAACTTTGGAAACCATATTGGCCGAGAACAACGGAATTTCCTCCCCTCCTGTCCGTATCTCATTTATTTCCAGGTCTACCGTAAACTTGAACTCTCGAAGAAAATCCAGGCCAAGTATGCATGGATAGGTGATGTCAGCTTCGTAAACTTCGTGTTGAAATCGTCTGGAACCACATTCGATTGATGCATCCAACTTCCCATGTATGTTAGCTTCCTCACTAATGGCTGTCTTTAAGAAGATATTTGGAGCCGTATAGATAAATTGTTGATTCAATTTCTGAGCTATGTCGGTTCTTAAAAGAGTTACGTTAGCACCTGTATCCCCTAACATCAAACATGGGACACCACAAATCGATCCTTCTAAGTAGAGTCCATTTTTCTTTCCTCTCAGTGCGGAAATTTTCAATCCTTCTACAGGAGCCTTTTTTTAGAAAAGTCATCCTTCGCCTCCCAAGACGGCCTTTGCTTAGTTTTCCTGATTTGGCTTAATCGCTTGGCAATCCCTCTGTAAGTGCCATTTTCTGTTGCACTGCCAGCAAGTGGCATTCCGTCGAGTGGCATTCTTCTTTTAAGTGATGCAGTTATTCAATATTTTTTCCAGCCTGTTTAATAGAGATTCAAATTTTTCTTTCTTTTCTTTCTTTTCAAATTTCTTTCTTTTTTGAATCATCTTCCACCTCTAAAGATCTGACATGCGTATGGTCTTGGAAACAGTTCTTGCAGCTTCATATTTCTTACTATATGCCAGAGCCGATTTCAAGTCTTTGGCATCCATCAACCTCGTTGAGTGTTGTGTATCTTTGTCTCTGATGGCGTCGACGAAGTACTGAGCTGCTAAACTTTCTCGAATGTCCAGAGGGCACTAGGCATAGGCCAGGCTCATTAGTCGCTCCACATCGGCGGCTAATACTTGCAGGATTTCACCCGGCTTCTGCCGTCTTGTCTTCAATTAAGTCCTGTAAAATTGGGTAAGGTGACTGTCTCCAAATCGGGATTCCAAGGCTATTTCAATAATCGTTAGGTCCATCAGATTTCCAGCTGGGATTCTTTAAAGAACCTTTGCCGCAGATCCTTGGAGAGATGCCACAATTTATCAAGCTTTTACACGACCCGTCCATCAGATTGAAGAGCTCACAACGTCAAATTGCGTCTTAAAAACAGACCAGAACGTCTGCCCGTTAAATGTGAAAGATTTGACTGTCGGTCCAGAATACATGACGTCTGAACTTGGCAGAGAATCGATTGGTCTTCCCTCAAGATCACAAAGTCTCTTCTCCAGGAAGCTGATCTTCTCTTGGACTTCACTCTTCACTTCGTTAATCTCCCTTTTCACACTTTGAACATCTTCCTCAATTTTTCCTATTCATGTGTTGACATGCTCTTTTATCCCCTCAACTTGCGTCTCGACGTGTACTCTCATAACATCTTGCCCTTTTTTCATTCTTTTTTTCATCTCTTCTTGTCCAATCCTCATCTCCTCTTGTCCATCTTCCACAGATTTCTTCATCTCAGCCAGCAGAGCCAGCAACTCAGCATTGCCACTATCAGCCAGCGTAGCCTGAGATCTTGTTTTTACTATACACAAAAGATAAATCCCACTTCTGGCGCCAAATGTTACGAAAAATTGTCCGGTGTGTGTAGTTGAACAGTCCGACAAGCAGAATACTAGAAAAATAGTAATTTATTCTTTAAATAATAATAAAATAGGAAGCATAGACGACAACAAGATCGTACTTGCACAAATTTGCCGCACTAAATAAACAGTGATCCACAGTTTTAAACAAAATCACGCATTTTGCAAAGCAAACACGATCGTCGCTTTCACTCCGAAAGACTAATTCCACTGACGATATTTCATTGACGTTGAAATTTCAATGGGCGCCTAGAGCACGGGGTGCTCCTCTAGCCCAAATCTTGAAAGATAAAAGTTACTTTGAGAAGGTGGTGTTTTCATTCTGGAGAGAGAGAGTTGATGTTGATATGGTGAAAGTTTCTTGGCATTCGGAAGAGTAGAAAACGAGTTATGGAGAATCAAAGTTTATTGGAGATCTGGCGCCATCTGTTGTAGAGTAGAGGAACTTTGTTGGAAGAAATGGAGAACTGGTGGTCGAAATATTTGGAGAGAAGGAGAGGTTGAAATCTTGTATTCAGATTGGCTGCTGAGTGAGTAACTGCGATGCTGCGATTGGCTGCCCGCATGAGAGTAGAATTTACTATAAGTAAGGTGGGAGGGGTTTGTAAATTATTATTCATTCGGGATTAATTGAAAATTTTATAATGGAAGAAATTAAGGAGGGTTATAATCAAAAAGGATTCCCCTGGGTCTTTTAATATTAGGAGTGATTTGATAATTCTCAAGATTCTGAATATTTGGGTTGTTAATGTTTTCTAGGGAGTTAAAAAATTTTGAAGCTAGTTTTTGGATGTGATTTTTGAATGTAGTAAGTTGTAAAGCTTTGTAAATTTCTTTATTTTTCATATACATGGAAGCCCTAGCGATCATCCTGATAGTAGAGCTCTGGGAGGTTTCAAGAATATTAAGATTGGATTTTGCGCAGTAAGCCCATATTGGACTTGCGTAGCTGATAATTGGTCTCATGATTGCTGTGTATATTAGGAGTTTGTTTTGGAGGTTCATGGTAGATTTCCTGTTAATTAACGGATAAACTTTGTGTGAGAGTCTTCGAAATTTTTCTCTTGTGTTGATGATGTGTTTTCTCCAGGTTAGATGTTTGTCAAAAGTGAGGCCTAGGTATTTAGCGGAGGTATCCCATGGAATTTGTTTTTGGAAGAAGGTGGGTGGGGGAGGGTTGGTTTTTCTTTTTGTAAAAATTACAGCTTGGGATTTATCGACATTAATTTTGATTTTCCATTTTTTGAAGTAATCCTGGAGTAGCACAAGGTGCTTGTTGAGAGCAAAAGTTACAGTTTTGGGATTTTTGAATTTAGCGACAATAGCAGTGTCGTCTGCGTACATATTTAGTGTTGTAAGGGAGTAATTTGGAATATCATTTAAGTAGTAATTAAATAAAAATGGGCCAATTAAACTTCCTTGAGCTACTCCAGAATTAATTTTACGTGCGGTAGATAGGGTGTCATTAATTCTAACCTGGAAAAAACGTTCATTACAGTAAGAGTGGATGAGGAGTATGAGGGGGGGTGGAAAATTGTCGTTGATCATTTTGAATGTTAGTCCGTTTAGCCAAACTCTGTCAAATGCTTTTGCGATGTCTAAAAATACTGCTCCGGTGGATTTTTTTTTCTGGAATCCTGATGAGATAATTTCTGTGAGTTTGAGGAGTGGATGAAGAGTTGATAATTGGGGGGTGAAACCGAATTGATTGGGGTTATTGAGATTATTAGTGGTTATAAAAGTTTTTAATTTTTCAAGTATGATAGATTCGGTTAATTTACCAAGGGTGGAGAGGAGAGAGATGGGTCTGTAACTATCTGGGAGATGCGCGTTTTTGCCAGGTTTAAGGATAGGAAATATTATTGCAGTTTTCCAAGTTTTAGGAAAATGATTAAAAAAGAGGATTTTATTAATAATGATAGTTAGTAGGAAAATAATTTTAATTGGGAGATTTTTTAACATTTTGTTAGTAATGGTGTCTTTTCCTGGGGCTTTTTTGTTTTTTAATTTTTTAATGAAATCTATGATGTCTTGTGGGGTGGTGGGTGTGGTGTGTTCGTGAGGCGGAGGGGAGGAGAGGAAATTTTGAATAGTGAGTGAGACATTATTATCAAAAGATGGATCGGTGGTAGGATTGTTTTGGAAACTTAGTTCAAGCTGGTCGGCAAGTGTTTCAGTTTTTTGTTCGTTTGTAATAGCGGTGCCGTGTTGAGTGGTAAGGGTGGGTACTGTGGATCTTTTATTTTTAAAAAATTTTGTAGTGTTCCAAAGAGAGTTGTCTTGTGTGTTTAGTGCTTCAAGTTTTAGATTCCATGTTTTTTGTGAGAATTTGTGAATTTCTTTTTTAATTTTATTTTGTAATCTGTTGACGAGAGTTTTAATGTATGGATTTAGTGAGCGTTGGTATTGTTTTCTAAGGTTATTTTTAGTTTTAATAAGTTCTTTTATGTGGGAAGGGGTAAAAGTTTTACTTATGTGTTTGACCGGTTTTGATGCATGTTTATGTGAGTTAATTATGTTATCTGTAAGGGAATTTATGCTTGTTTCTAATTGTTGGGTGTTATTGATATTTGCAATATTTAAAAAGTTAGTGGTGTTGTGTAAGTGAGTAGTGAAAACTGACCAGCAAGTGTAGGTGGATCTGTTATTTAATTCATATGGTATATTGTAGGTGAATTCGAGAAGGACAGGGTTATGATCCGAGCTGAGTTCTGGGATGGAGGTAATTTTGTAAGGGTGATGAAATTCTCTAATAAGGGCAATATCTATTGTGGAGTGTGAGTTGTGACCATAACGAGTGGGGGTGGGGGGGTAAAGAATTTTGAGATCAATTTGATTGGCAAAGTGGTTTAGCTGATTCCCTCTGGTATTATTTCTATTGCAATTCCAGTTATTGTGATGAGCATTGAAATCTCCAAAAATAATGCAGTTATTATTAGTTTGTAAAATATTTTCGATATCTATGGTAAAAAGATGGGGATCAGTGCGGGGGGGGACATATATTGACGAGATGGTGATGGGATCTTGGTTGGGCGGGGTGAGAACAATGGAGGTAGATTCAATCCATTGGTGCGGTGTGGTAGGTAGGTAGTGATGTTTAAGGTTTCTTTTAATTAAGATCATAGTTCCACCGGAAGCAGCTTCTTCTGTGATTCTGTCGTTTCTGTAATTATTGTAATTTGGAATAAAAATGCTATGGTTGGGTTTAAGATGGGTTTCTTGGATTAATATTAAATCGGGGGAATATTTGGTAATGAATTCGCGAAGCTCTATTATTTTGGATTTCACGCCGTTGGCGTTCCATGAGCAAATCCTTAGACCCAGGGGGTTAAAGTTAAGGTTTGGGCTATTAATCATCAAAACTATTGTTCATAATGGCTTCAAGAATGGCGAATTTTTTGTTTTCGTTGGATTTAGCAGATTTGATTTTTGGAAGTAGTGTGAGCAGTCCAGGGATGAGGGAGATAATCTCAGCAAGTTCTTTAAGTTGTTCAATGGCGGTGAGAAGAGCATTGATTGGATTATTTTCAGAGCGTTTTCTTCTGGGTTTGGTTTGTGCAGGTATTTTAGTAGTAGTTTCTTCAGGGTGTGGCGCCATCTGTTGGTTTGAAGTGAGGGCATTTGCGTAGGTGAAATTTTCTTTTACTTTATTGCTGGAAGATTTACTTTCTGATCCTTTCGGTGGTTTAGGAAATGCTTTACAACCTCCATAGGAGGCTGCGTGGCCGGTGATGTTGCAGTTAATGCAGGTGATTTCTTCGATTTTTCCTTGGATCTCGCATTCTCTGGTGGGATGGGGTCCGGAACACTTTATGCATCGTGGAGTCATACGGCAGTTTTGAGATGAGTGGTGGAAATTATTGCAGTTAAAACATTGGGTGACTTGGTTTGATTTGTATTGATCAACGGTTATTGACATGTAGCAGATGTTGTTTATTTCGTAGATTTTTTGATTCTTTTCTGTCCTAGGCAGAGTGACCATAAAAACCGGAAGTGGAAGTTTGGTGCGGCGGTGGATCAGTTGGTTTACTTTTGAGTAGGTGAATCCCATTTCTGAAAGTTCCTCTTCAATATCTGTTATAGGGGTATCTCTTGGAAGTCCTTTAAAAACTATTTTAATAGGTCTTGTTTCCTTCGGTTGAATGACGTAATATTGATAGTTAGTATTTTCAAGTGTTTTAGCTAATTTCCGGTATTCTTCGAAGGTATCTGTGTAGAGTTTTATGTATTCTCCCGAAAGTCTTGTTCTAAGTTTAGGTATGGCTGAGGTCAGTTCTTTAAGTTGATTTCGGTAGTTTTTGTGGATCTTGAGCATAATTGGGGGTGGAAGATTATTGGTTGTTGCTATTTGTTGTGATGGAGTTTTTGAAGAGGTGGGGTGTGTGTGGGAGGCTGATGGTTTAGAGATTGATGAATTCTTTTCAATTTCAGAAATGGCGAGGCCTGCAAATTTATTTTGAGTTTGTAATGGGATGTTGAGTGTGGTGGAGAGATTTAGTTGACGTTTAGTTTTGTTTTTTGGTGGGGTTATAAAACCGTCCGTGTCCGTTTTGCGTTTAATTGTGCTTCGTGTGGGTGAGGATGGGGGTGTGTGATGAGTGGGGCAGCCAGCAGCATCGCAAGGCGCTAATTGAGAGTACTCACCAGATAGTAGATCTCTTTGACGTGTAAGTCCGTGGATCATGGTGCGGTGGTTTGTGTAGATAGGATGGTCCAGAAGTCCTTGCCTTTCCAGATTTTTCATGAGGATTTCCGTATGATCGATTGAGTCGGTGTAAGTCTTTAGTTCTTGTTCAATGAGCTTTCGTCTTAGGCATGCTGAGTGGAAGTGCTCAGGTATGGATGGAGTGGAGGCTCTAGAAGAACTTGCATTTGAACTCATATCGTGGTCCTGAAGGGATTCGTTTTCCGATTCCATGGTCGTCTTAGTAGAGGAGGAGAAAAGTTGAAAAAATTGGGAATTTATTTCCCTCGCAAATAAGCACTAAAAAGTGCTGCTGAGAAAATAATTCGGAATTGAAGTTTAAATATAGTAGCTAGGCGAAACAAGCATAAAGTTCTACTCATCAATCGATGGTAGTGTCATCTCGCAATCAGGTCAGCTACTCAAAAAAAGTATCCATTTATTCCACTGACGATCAGCGGCTCTGTCTATTTATACCTTGAAGACCGGATGTGACGTCACATAGGAAGTTCTCCAATTTTTCGGTCCTATTCTGGAAACTTCTGGACGAAACTAGATTTTACTTGAAGATTCGCGATGCCTTTTGTAGCCAAGTTTTGTCACCAAGGCCGGGGGTCAAATTCCTGCTTTTCCCCTTGGTGTCCAGATAGCCTGTGAACGTCTCTTAGCAACCATACGATCAGTATTGCTAGGAAGCAACATTTCATATTTGTAACAATATATATACATATCAATAAATTTTCTATGACAGCATGTCACTAAATGTTTCGTTATTTAGCTTATAAATATAATATAAAAGAAAGCAATATTAAAACTCAAAAGATTGAATATATCTGAATAAATTTTTTTATAAAATTAATTTTAATAACATTCTTAATATGCATAAACAATTAATTCTTACTGATAGTATTAGTATTAAACAAGCTTTTAAGGTACCCGTACACCTTTAAAACACTATTTCTGTAAAAAATTTCGATTTTTTAATTTTAAAGTCAGTTTAAAGTTTAAATTTTTTTCTTTCTAATAGTGTTTGAATTTTGCTTATACTTTATTTAAAACTTAAGTTACAGGAATTCGAATTTTACTCGGTAGCTAATTTTTAATTGCATTTGAAAGTCAGTTTTTGATTATTTTCAAAATGAATTTCCTCGACATATTTACATATGGCAACGTAGATATCAGAAAAAGTTATGAACCAAATTAATTTAAAAATTGCAGGTATCTTCCTATATATATTTTTTAATATCCCCTACTACTTTCGTTGTTGTGAAATTGTTACACTTTTAATAACAATGGTTTAAATTATGTATTGTTGTAATTTTTTTTTTTATTTTTCATTGTTATTTGACTCGAAACACAATAAAATTTGTAGTATTATGATTTTCATCGTGAAAGTAGTACCAGCCCCAAAATATGTTATGATAAATAAGATAAATTTACAGAATAATGATATTTTTGTTTACTTTTGAATTATGAGCGTTATTCTGATAGTCAATTTATGTACTATTTTCACCACTCCGAAATTTTTTTTTAATTAAAAGCAGATTAATAAATGCGTTTTTCATAGTTTCAGATTATATTTTAGCATTAAAAATATTTTTATAGCAAATATCAATATATTTCGTAAAAATTTTCTTCGAAGGTGTACGGATACCTTAAGTTAAATAAATATATAGGACTATGATTGGTAACTATAATGACATTAAAGATCTACAAATTAATAATATACAAATATTATAATGAATTTATAAATGATGAATACCAGCAAGTGATTCCAAAACAATCTAAATTTATAAAAAATAAAAATCTTAAAGATGTTATGAATAAAATAGTATATTTTTTAGATATATCATTTGTAACAATATCTATATTAAGAAATAAATTAATGAGAATTTAATAAATTGTAACTGATTTAGCTATTAGGTATAATTTACCAATTGGAGGCTTTACAGAATGTATGTATATATAAATGATAAGATTAAACATTTGTAGTTTAAAACCAAATAATTCACATTTCGAGATCTAAAAAATTCTATAAAAATATACAAGATAAGTTAATTTCTTCAACATTTTATGGACAATAATAATTACACATTTTTAAATACATTGATCACCTAATGATTTTAAGGTAAATTCAATCCAGAATCAATAACTGATTTATCTTTTTATTCTTCTTATCTAGAATAAATAGAAATTAAGAAAAAAATAGTCGTGAAATTGATTACTTAGTTATTAATTTAAATAAAGTGGATCAAGAGTGATACGAGCTATATTTTTTCTTAAAAAGTGAGTCATGATTTTTATGATAGTAAAATGCATTTCTTTAAAAACAATTTATGTTTGCTGATATTAAGGAATATAATTTGCATAATTATACTGGATATAATATTAAATTTGTTACAAAATTACTTAAATGAATTCTATAATATACTCATCTTAGTTGATTAACTATTAATTTTCTAAAATCTAAATTGAAATATATATAAGAATTATAAAATTGAGTAAATATATAAGAATATATAAGAATTATAAAATTGATTAATTTTGATATCATGCCCTTGGCTTAAGAGTAATTTTTTTCTTTGCGTTCCTAATTGTTTTTAATTTACATAATTTCTTCGTTCTATTTTGATGATTGTTTTTTGTTTGAAAAAAAAAAACATTTTTTGAGAAGACTTGAATCTAACTTAAGTTTATAGATGTCAGTTTAGATATTTTACTTGGCAACAAAATTTATTTTTAGAATGATTAAGCCTTTTCCAATATAGATTAAATTTTGTGTTAGTTCACTTTTTATTGTTTTAAGTTTGTTATTTTTTAACTTATTTTTTTTCTCTCATTTTATTTTAATGCATTCTATAATTAGATATTAATGTTTTCTATAGTTTTAGGTTTATAAATATATGTTTCAGGGTATGAATCATTTCTCTTTTTCTGTGAATTATTTTCTTTGTATCGTGTATTTTGGTTAATATTTTCTTTGCTTATAAGCTACTACTGAAAGGAGTCTTTGATCATTGATACTAGTCTAAACTAATTCGAAGTCTTTGGTAGTAATGAAAATTTTATTACCATTTTATTTAGTTTTAAAATTATTCCAAAGCTTCGTTTTTCTTTGTTGCATGTCTCTTTTTTTTGTGTTTTATCAGGATAGTTTTTTTTTTGTAATTTGTATAATTTATTATTTAAATATGCTATTGTTATACTCTTTAGCTATAATTTTAAGCAGTTTTTAATTTAGATTTTTAATACTTAATTTGTTTGTATATTTTCTACTTTTACTTAATCTTCCGACAAGAACAAACTTTGATAGAAATGTAACTACGAGGATGGCTCAAAAAATATTTTTTATTTGGAGATGGATGGCTCATTATGATAAACTGTTGTTAGCATTAGGTGCTGCCATTTGTTAAACGGGGTCGAAACAAGCTTGATATTGATTTATAAATTAGTTTTGATTTGATAGTCATTGGCTATCAAATTAAAATACAAATACTGCCTCATCGAGTTGTCAATGTCATTTAGTATTGAGTTGTGATCTTCCTTGGGAACTGGATCAATCGTTATACACCAGAAAAAAGCAACAATCAAAACAACAGTTTAACATTTTAATACTTTAATGGCCATTCTCTTCGGATTTTGTATAAGTATTATCAAGCAAAAATATATTCGTGACGGTGAAAAAAGAAGAAGTATTTCAAGAAATACTTCTTCTTTTCAAGAAATATGTAAGAACAAGAAAATGGAGCGTCCTAGCTGACGTCGAGCTTATGGGAAGGAGAAAAAATCAGTAATCATTTTGAATAATTGGAGCTTTAAAAGTATTTTTAAAGACTTTTAAAAATGCCTTTGTGCAGATAAAATTATCGATTATTTTACAAAAATCACTTAGAAAGAAATATAACTGCTTACTTTATTTTTTTAAGAAAGAAATATCCGAAACTTCGTTATTCATACTCCGGTTCTTTCTGGCAAAACGATTCCGAATGTTACAACAAGTTACTTTTACATAAGTCGTTTAATTTTTCTTCGTAATTGGAGGTTTCATACAAATTCAAAACTCAAACGAAAGGCAATTAGTGGAAAACTAACCAATTGCTTTTGATCGAGATAGTTTAAACCTCATGTTAGTACGAACTTTCTATGATTACTGCAGTCTTCCAGATATAATTCATTTTACATGAATCCAATATCACTTTTTGATATTATTTATGTATTTCATTATATATATAGAGAGAGAAATGATTTTTATTAGTGCAACATTTATATTAAATATATCTCAACATAGTATACAACGGCAAATGATGGATCCGAAAACAAATGTCTCCATTGGAAAGTTGTTGAGATTATTTTCTTTCTTGTCAATGGAATTTATTACTGAAAATCTATTGATTTTATGTAATGGGTAAAAGCAGCCAGGCTAAAATTTCGAAAGTTTGAAAATAATAAATAATTCAGTTTGGCTTATTTGTTTAAATACTGTGGAAGTACGAAAAATAATCGCACAGTTTTATTGCATTAATACTTTTTGGAATATCTTGACCTTATCTTCGATATAGTGTATCCCTTAAGGACACAGTGCCAGAAATAAAAACCAACCAACCTAGGTTAATAAACTGACTGCTACTAAAATTATTGATATGAATTAAATTTTTTAGGTATTTTGATCTGTCTGCTGAAAAATGAAAGGTATCCATTAACTATAAATGGGCGGAGAAACATTACTAAAAATATAAAAATATTAAACTTGATTAATTTGCTCTCTCGCTCTAAATCAAGTGACGAAAATATCAAAAATGAGTTTTGAATAGTTCGCTTCTAATAATTGAAAAGGCATGAAATATGCACTTATATGTCAAATTAAATTTGGTATGAAAAAAAATAAAAAATAGAATAGGTTGCAAAATTATTTAGTTTTTATTGCATAAATGTTCGCAAAATATTTTATAAAGATTCGACTTCATTTTTAGTAGAGTACGTTTTATTAAAGTTAGATATTACGTGTAAACATTACAGTACTCGATTAAATGAAAAAATTAGTGAAAAGTGGTTTTATTCGAATGAATAGAGTAATATCTTTTCCAGACATTTTATCTCATTTAATTTAGTTGTTTTCTTTCTACCGACAGGAATTTAAATGTCTTCTGACTACTAAAATTATACTTTATAACAATACCATGAAATCGAAATGATGAAAGAAAAGCAAACGATTTTCAAAAAGTTTGAGATGGCGTTGCATTTTACGGATGTTGAGAGGCATTAAAAAGAATAAATATAAAACTGCTAGATAATATAGCGACTGGCAAAAGAAGGCGGGGGTGGAGTAAAATAAAATGTGAATAAAATAAAAAAAATTGTATATTATCTTTATAAAACTCAATTTAATTTCCTAAATTTTTATAGCTTCACGACCTATAATTTCTTAAATAATGGGTGTTTCGAAGATCGCGGACAAAAATTTAAGGTGTGATGGAAAACCTCTGAACAAGCAATTCTCAAACTACAATGCATAGGTGGAGAGGAAGTGTTTAACCACTATTAACGTAGCGCTAGAAGCAACACGAGAGCTTTTGGCGAGGGGCTTTGTCAAATTACGAGGACGACATCTGAGTTGTCAGCTCCTTTTAAATATATTTTGTCGTGAAACGGATTTAAAGAAAATTTGTTTGATTCAGGTTTAGACAGAATGCGTGTTTCAGACTGCATAGAAAATTATTTGTGGCAGAGCAACGTTAAGCAAATAAAATGTTTTTAAAATTTTCTTTGTTATGTTTTATAAAGAGCTTTGCTTTATTATTTTAGCTTTCCTCGTTTCAGAATTTTCGTATTTGTAGTTATACATTTTACATCTTAAGCCATCTTAATTTCGAAATTTGCTTAGATTTTGTCTCATCTTTTAAATACTCTAACTTATTGTTGTTTCCAACATTAAAAAAAAAATATTTGCTGATGGATAGTTGTGAAGGTCAGTGATGTCAGAAAATTATGTTTTAATTTCTTTGTGGCAGTAATTTGAAACTATCTTCATATACAATAAATCCGTATCAGTATATGGTAGTTTACATTTTTAATTGGAATATATTGTGAGCCTAGATTAGTATTAAGTATATGTGCAGTTTGTCTGATTCGAGGGTGCAATATCCCAAGTAAATCGGTTTATCATGTTTTAGATTAATCCTAATTAATTCAATTAAAGACATTTTTTGTTTGTATTTTGAAAGTATTCATTTAAAGGGTGTACTAAAATTTCGTGACATTCATTTGGTGTAAGATGAACCTTCAAATTTATTCCTTTTCTAACGTTTTAACATGTCTTACCAATAAATGCATTATTAATATTTTTCTTTTGGGACAATTGAATTTTTAGCATACTTTTTGCTTGTTGGTGTTTATCATTGTTAAAATTTATGTAACTTCGTATAAACAGTCTGACTGGGACAATATTAACAACCGATAAACATTTGTAATGTCACCCCATTCTTCAAATAGAATTTAAAATTTCTGTTATGTAAAATGGAGTGCTTTTTCGCTTAAAAAACTTTTTAATCTCTGTGATTGAAATATTTTAATCAGAGAGTAAATGCTTTGGATAATACGATACGATGTGGGAGTTCGTTTCCTAAGGTAAAATTTCTCTCTCTCATAAAAATCATGAGCTGATTTATAATACAGCAGGTCTATTTCCAACAAGTAGCCAGTGGGTGAATATCGAGAAACGTTTGAAACATCAAAAACAGTTATTTCGCTACGTGAGAGCCAGCGAAAATCACCAACAAGCTACACATACAAAATCCGTACAAAATATGCTAACAATCCGTATGCTAAGAAAATGTGGTTGTGGTGGAATTGTGGTCATGGTAGTGGATTCGCGGCCAGCTGTTGTCGTCGAGTAAAAGGTTCGAGCCTTGATGTCACTAAAGGACTGCCGAATAGCTGAGGCTAATGCGCGTAAAATTTGTCGAGGCTAAATGTCTTGCTGTTGACATGGTGTGAAAATTAGATTAGAGGGTTACCAGCTCAAGTGTGGTTGTCGTCAATTTGCAGAAGTTCAAATTACGAGGACCATCATCAATAGTCCTCAATTTGTTTCTAGTGTGACGTTCATAAAAAAAAAACAAAAGTTAGCGATGCAGTTTGAAGGTTCGCTTGAATAGTGTATGCATTATTTGCCCAAGGATACCATCAAGCGATGAAGCACATTTTACTGGTCATTTCAGTTTCCAGTAAAACATAGCCTTCTACATTCGTCGATAACTTTAATTCCTGACTTGTAAATTTCAAACTTGCATGCCATGTTAGAACAACAATTGTTAGGAAATGAGCAGATTGTAAATTATAATATTTCCCGCACATTTTTCGAAAAATTGGAATATTCAGCTAAAAAGAATTGTACCTATGTTTTCATACAACTCTTGATATTCTTACAACGAAATTCTCGGTGCATGTTAATATTCATTCTTTCTGATATTCTCACTGGTTAAAATATTAAGCAAATATTCGTATGGTGGAAATTCCCTTTATTTTAGAATAAGTTTTGAAGTAAAGTAGCCGGAAGAAAAATCATTTTTTGTTTCAGTAGGTCTCTGTATGTTTTGTTTCGGAAAAAAATCAATCTCAAACCAGTGTCTTGAAGTTTTTAATATTTCTACGAGAGTAAACAAGGATAAACAAAAAAATAGATGTGAATCAATGAATTTAACCTAATTATGGGGGGGAATCAATAAATTTTTGATTATTTGTTGGAATGTAAAATATTTTTTGTAATGTAATTTGATGTAAATTTGATGATGTAAAATATTTAATAATTGGTATTTAGAGGAGTACGATGGATAGCATTTTGAAAAGATTTATAATTTATGCTTTGAAATGCATGATAAGTAATGTTTCAATGAATATTTAAATTAATAATGCACCTGTATTTGGAAATTTCTTTTTAACATACACAGTGGAATCGTAAATGACTGTTAAGAAATAATTTTCTAAGTGATGATGTAAAAAAGGGGGAACTATCTTTAACAAAAAAATGATGTGCTCATTAAATATTTTGTTTTGATTTTTATTTACTATTTCTAACAGAAGGGTGACACATATAATGTATAGCATGTGAATGAAGAAGCTGGACTTGGCTTTTATAACAATGAAGGCAGTGACTGCTTTTTTACGCTCAAAATATACTTTTGCAGTTTCTGAATGTAATATAATTCCAACCTACACCTCATCATTTTATTGTCAAGATGCCTTTGTTAATCACTAAATTTATCAAATACCCTGGAGCCTCAAGACTGTCATCCTGTGATTAATCTATAATAAAGCCAAGAATCACTGAAAACTACACTGTGCCATTCATTGGTTCAAATGATCCGACCCTACAGCAATATTTCACTTCGTTGGTTTAGCGCTATAGCAATTTTATTTTTTAAAAAATGAGTCTAACTGCTTTCAGCCAAATATCTTAAAAGAGTTCTCTCTGATATTGGAGGAAACAAAGATCGCATCTCTTTAGCTATTTCAATCTATTCGTTTTGTTGTACGTCTAAGTGGAGCTGTTCATCGATGATTCACATTTCGTTCTTCGTTCCATCTGGTCCAAATTAAAGGTCAGTGCACGCGTGAATGTAAGTTTCAACAGCGATAGGACGGTAAGACCAATTTGCTGTACTTAAAATCTGTATTTTTACCTCTCGTAACATCTCCCGATTGTCAGAACTGCTTTCAATGTTGTAATCGGGAGTTTCTCTTACCGCACATGTCTTTTGAAACATAGTACTCGTAATTTTGTATTTCCTGACTCAGATTAGTGAATGCTCGTTCCTCGTTCTTTCTCTTTTACCTCATTCTATATCATGTTACAAACTTGAATTTCAGATTATCTGCATAACATGTTTAGCTGCCAATTCTTTGAAACATGCATAGTCATACTGATGAATCTTAGCTGCATTGCATTTTTTATGTTGGATATTATACATACAAGGGCGTTTCTAAAAGTGCCCTTGTTAAGAATGACATGATTCACTGCAGCCATCAAAATGATCGAATCTTCAAATTGCTTTTTTATGCGGGAATATATATATATATATATATATATATATATATATATATATATAGGGGTGATTATAATTAAAGTTAAAGTTTCAAAACGCTGTAAAAAAGAACGAATGATCAGAATGGCGTCAAATTTGAACGGAATATTATTGAAGGAGGAAGAAAACGTATGACATAAGAAAAAAATTAATTCCAAATTTTAGCAACATATGGTGCTGTAAGCATCATAATTTAAAAGGGTTCGATTACAAATTACAAATGAATCGAAAACAACGACTAAAGTATAAGTTACACGTTAAAACAACTGTACTGATCAGTGTGCACGACTGCACAAGTGTGATATTGTTGGTCACGTAAGCCCTTCCACCACAGCAAGGTCATATCACATCGTATGGGAAAAATCAGTTTTTAACTGTCCTGAGACCAAAAACCATGAAAAAGGTATGTATCAAATCGGTTTATAGTTGTCATGAGGCCAAAAACCGCGTAAAAAGTATCGATCAAAAACGTTTCTAAATTTTGCGAGACTGGTGCAAAACATGCTCAATATGCTGTCCACCGTTGTGTGGAACAAGATGAAATTGAGAAACAGCATGTTCCACAACTGAACGAAGTGTTTCCGGGTCACGTTCAGAATGTGTTTTCAATGCGTGTCTCCAGTTCAGCTAAGTGTGCATTCGAAGCACTGAACACATCATCATTCAGATAGTCTCACAGCCAGAAGTCACACAGATTAAGATCAGGTGATCGGAGCGACCAGGCTGTAGGAAAAGGACGGCTGATAATTCTAGTATTTCCGAAATGCTATTTCAGCAGTTGCTTCACTGGATTTGCAATGTGCGGAGGAGCGCCATCTTGCATAAAAATGATCCCATCCACACATCCACGCTGTTCAAGATCTGAAATGATGTGATTGTGCAAAAGACACTCATAGCGCTGACCAGTGATGGTAACGGTAACAGGACTGAAAGCACCCGTCTCCTCGAAAAAATATGGCCCTATGATAAATGATGCCGTAAACCAACACCACCCAGTAACCTTTGCAGGATGAAGTGGTACTTGTTAAGTTGCGAGTGAATTGTTTGTTACCCATATTCGGCAATTCTGTGCATTGACATATCCTGTCATATAGAAATAGGCTTCGGGATTCATCAGTGGAGACAACGGTCACCCATTGATTCATGCTCCAATCTGTATCATCTCTGCATAATTTTAAACGGACTCTGCTGTTCGCAGAACTGAGAAGGACGCAAACAACAGATCTTCTTGCAAACATCCCTCTCTCATGAAGTCTTCTGGAAACAGTCACTCTTAAAATTCGGGTTATTGTGACTGCATACAACTCACTGAAGACGTTAGAAGCTGTAGCATCCATGTTTCGCTTCGCTGTTATGGACAAATGTTGATCTTCTCTGGATGCCAAGGCTCTTGGACGATCTTACGAGGTTTTCTCTCATCGGATTCGGTATCCTAAAACTGTTTTCATAAATAGGACACTACGCTGGGCCAAAAATTGAATTCTCTGCAAATCTGAACCTGAGACTGACCTTCTTCTAGTTTACCTACAATTCGCCACCTCATTCCATCATCAAAACGTTGGTTGTTGCTCACTTTTACTGTTAGAATTTTAATTTAAGTGATTACTGCAAAAATACACCTGAAATTCTACAAAATGCGTTAGCGAACAAAGAGCGGATTTAGATACTTAAGCTTATAAATCCATTTTTTAGACTTGTTCCTCTCCCCACCCACAAACGTATATACTTACGTATTCTGCGTACAAGTTTTACATCTTTGTATCGGAACAGTATTTTTACATTTTGTTCAATTATCTTCATGAAATTCGACAAAATATGCCATTTTTCTTATTTTTGAGCACCAACATATATACACAGTGTATTCAAAAAGTTCCAGGACTGCCGCTAGTAAAACAGCACAGGTAGAGCTATCTCTGCGCAATTCATGGAGCGCGTAGCAACAACCTTCTCCGACGCATGCGCGAAGTCTTATTCCGTTTGGATGAGTTCCAACTTCTCAGCTTTCACTCGAGTGTGGTGTGTCATAGTGGTCGTGTCATCGTTAAAAATTGGAGCAAAGAACGAACATTAAATTTTGTTTTAAATTGGGTAAAACGGCCACAGAAACCTATGAAATGATTAAAACTGTTCATGGTGACAAGGCTATGAGTCGTTTGCGTGTGTTTGAGTGGTTTGCAAGGTTTAGAGATGGAAGAGAAGCGACGGACGATGATGAGAGGTGTGGTCGTCCTCGTTCGAGTTGGACTGATGAAAATGTCGAGCGAGTGCAAGCGTTGGTGCGCTCAGACCGTCGAATGACGATAGAAATGATTGCGGAATCTTTAAACATGAGTGTAGGGTCTGTTTTTACGATAATGACGGAGGATTTAAAGAAAAAGAAACTGTGCGCGCTTTGTGCCACACACTCTGACTACGGAGCAAAAAGAACACCGAATTGCTTCTTCCGAAGATTTGATTGCCGCGGCCGATGAAGACCCTAACTTTTTGAAAACCATCGTCACCGGAGACGAGTCGTGGTGCCTCGAATATGATCCGGAAACTAAACGCCAAAGTTCGGAGTGGACAAGTCCGGGAAAGGGTCGACCGATGAAAGTTCGTGCGTCAAAATCAAAAACAAAGACGATGCTGCTCGTGTTTTTCGACAGTCGAGGAATTATCCACCACGAATTCCTTCGACAAGGGTCCACTGTCACTGGTGCCTTTTACAAGGATGTGCTACACCGGCTACATAAAAGAATGCGGCGTGTGAGATCCGAAATGTTGGAGAGTGGAAACTGGTGTCTCTTGCATGACAATGCACCGTCACACAAATCCATCATTGTTCAGCAATTCTTGGCGCGCAGGCAGGTTGTAACCATCGACCACCCCCCATATTCTCCTGACCTGTCCCCTCCGGACTATTTTCTGTTTCCAAAGTTCAAATCGAAGATGAAGGGACAGCGGTACGCATCGGTAGAGGACATCGAAACGTCAGTGACAAGGGACCTGCAGAGTGTTGCAGTCGAGGCGTTCCAGAAGGCGTTCAAAGATCTTTATACAAGATCCAAACTTTGTATTGAAGTGCAGGGGGATTATGTAGAAGCTTGATATTAAATAAACTTAATTTTGCTGTGTTATGTTGTCTGTGTGCATTCAGTCCTGGAACTTTTTGAATACACTGTGTATATATATATAAAAGCTCGTAAAATGTTTCGTGAAATAGCTTCACAAAGAACACACAAGTATCATCTATTTATCACAATATAAAACCTACACAACTGTCTTTTGTATTTATGTATTACTTATCATTCTGTGACGTTTATTTTTGAAAATATGGAATTTTGAAATCAAACAAATAATTTTTGATAACCCTGTACTTCTTGAAGTAATACCTAAGTGCGGCACATCTTTGGATTACTGACAATTAAAGATTTTTGACGTCTCAAAAATTAATAACGCAGAAAAGTTATTTGTGCTACAAAAACTAGCTGAAATGAATAGAATAATGTTATCAGTTACGAATTATTCCGCATGCTATCCGAAACTTGCCTCAGAAAAGTCATTGGAGGCAAGTCACTTACTTTTAAAGATTTTCGATTTAAATACAAAAGTATTACATACAAAGTTATCATGTTATATTTAAATTTATGTAAACGTATGCCAGATGAACACACAGAACACTTAAATAAGTTATTGAGAGACCAATGGTCAGTTCATGACAGAGCTGCAATCACTGAAGGATGGAAAATATTAGTTTATTTCAATACTATTTGAAGAAGTGTATCTCAGTTACGACCTTTGAAAACTAAGACAGTTGAGAAAATAGCGGGTCACCTAATTAAAATATTTTTAACATTTAATATCCCAGGTATTCTGTATTCAGGTAATGGAAGGGAATTCAGTTATTGTATCATAAATGAACAATGCTCTGTTTGGAAAAATGCTAAGTAAATTCATGGAAAGTCCCGTCATAGTCAAACAAGATTCAGTAATAAAGACCAATCATGTTACATAGAATTTGAATGAGCGATAACGATATTTCTAAATGATGAAATTATTTGCTCTGTGTTTGTTTGCCTAGAACGCAACAAACCATGAAGAAAAATATCAAAGTTCATTTGAAGCCCCAAAAGAGGTATATCATTGTAAGCACATTGATTGATTTAAATCCACTTATGCGGAAATTATCAACTTTTTTATTGGATGAATACGAGTTTCTTCCTATAAAAAATGATCAGCAATATAGTTTCAAAAACATTACAAACCATTAAAAACCATTTCCTCTCTCTGAAATCAGAGATAACGTACGAATAATGATATCAAACACATGTCCGAAATGTGTAGGCTGTTGTTGTTTGAATAGAATGGCTTTTACATATCAGGAAACAGAAATGGTAACCTCAAGTAGCTTTATACGCGTAATTAGATCGTCCTTTGTAAAGAAAAGTTTCTTTCAAGAAATGAGACTTTTAGCATATATTTTAGCTTTATTAACGTCGCACTAGAAGCAACACGAGGGTTATTAGCGACTTTAAAGGATATGATGCTGAGAGGAGCATCTGCCACTTATTCAAAAACTAGAGAGCTAATCTATGCAGACAAAAGAAGTGTCGCACGACTAATGACATTTTGTGATTATATTTCACTCATAATACCAAGCGACTATATGAATGCTGACATTTAACTGATGAATATCGATATTTTCAGGTATCAACTTTTCACAGAAACATGCATATTATTTACCTTATATTTACTTATGCAATCAGTGATTCTATACTACTCGTAGTATTTACATATTTTTATCATGTTATTTTTAGAAAATATCGCAACAAGACTTGAGATAGAGATGCAAGAATAACGCCTGTCAGCAGATCTAAAGAAAAGAAGAAAAGGAGAAGTTGTGGAATAAAGATAAAATAAATTGTAAACATTTTAAGTATCTAAAATATGTAACACGTTTAAAATTGCATAATTTACAACTACTGGAAGATAGAACCTGAAGATTCATAAAATGTGAATGTTTTCATTATAAAATTAAATTAATTGTACAATACCTTAACAAAGGAGTTGTTCTATGTGTTCATTTATTCCGAGGACCTCAGTGTCTTAATAATGGCCATGAAAATTATCTTCAGTCTAAATTCTAAGTTACAAACTTATAATTACTGTCGAAAGAATTTAGCGACATAAATAAAACTACGTTTTTTTCCGAAAGATAAAAATAACAGAAGTTTTTCGGAAAATTATTGTTTCAGAAAATTAATGTGAATGGGGAAAGAAAGGAAAGATGATTGTTAATACCCTGAATGCACAAGGCACCATTCATAAGAATTTTTTATGTGTGTAAGTTATTCTTTTCAAATATAGCATTCTGAGTTTAGTTTGGTTTTATTAACGTCACACTAGAAGCAACACGAGGGCGAATAGTGAGGGACATCATAATTTTGAACTTCGGTCAAGTGACGAGGATGATACCTGAGCTGGCACATCTCTCTCCGAGCTTCCAAACCCAGACCACACCAAAGACAGGATTTTCAACCTCGAAAGAGTTCACATGCATCAAACCTGGCTACAAGGGGTGGGTCTTTAGAAGCAGCCATTGAGGTACGTTTTTTATTGGTTTTGAAACAGTTGTTAAAAAAAAATTCTTCCTTTTTTATTTCCATTGGCCATTTGCTGACGAAGTATTTAATGAAACATTATCGCTTTCGATAGCTGATCTATTAATTTTGTTCCTAAATCAAGTAAAGAGGACGATACCTCAATTGGAACTACATCCTCCGAATTTTATTTGTTCTATCAACCAAAGGTCTAACAACCAAAATTTAAATATATTAGGAAAACAACGGAATTGCATTTTAGTACTAATACATATTACGAAAACAGAACTAATATGGGAAATTTATACAAAGGTAATGTAAACACATATCTTATAATAGATTTCTATAGTACAGTATCTCTCTCTTCTACTTAGAAGTCATAATTTAAACTGAATTCTTGAATACATTTCATAATAATTTCCTTTTAGAAGTTTATGTCTTGGTATTTATTAAAATATTCATATTTTTTTGAATGATTAAGGGTATCACTATCGGAAAGTCACTTCGAATGTGTAAAGCCTGTGAAATACCAAAAATCTCGGTTTTCTTCAGATATAAATCACTTTTTATGAGTAGGTCAGTGTCCCAAAAACGAAATTGAAAAGTCTGTTGATAGCAAATAAGTTTATTTCACTTGAAATTTTATCAAACATATTGATTTCGTATTAAAATACTAAATAAAGTAAATATTATCAGCTAATACTTCAACTTCCAATTTAGATGTTCGCACAGTTTATTGGCATTTAAAATGTCGTTTAAGATTTGGTTTGAAAAACATCATGAGTTTTAGGATTCAAATATTCATTAATAATTGCAAATTAAACAGCTGAAGAAATTAAAGAGGCATCTGGCTTAAGAAATAAAGGACTGGAGGGAAAACAAAATAGTTTTGTATTGAAGAGCCGACCATCCGATTTCTGTCGAAGAAAATTTCCAAATATTTTGTAGTCATCATCAATAGTACAATTTCTTTAGAGAAAAGATTCAAAATTTACCACGCACATTAAATGTTTTTTTTAAAATATATAATTTGCATAGTATTCAAAAACCGAATGAAATTTTTTTAATGTCGCACACAGACTTAAGCGCAAAACGACATGGATGGTTTGGATTTAAATAATGAAATGAACATTTATCATCAAATACTTGCTCATCTATAGGATTACAATACTACAAATATTAAGTTTTTTATTTGAAAATTATTTATTTTAATTGCATCGATATTTGGCAAATTTCTAAAATTACACAACCTTTGCAACAGCATAAAAAGCTTTCTCCAGACTGAAAAGAAAATGTTGGAATTCTAGCATTAGTCAAAAATGATTTACCTGCTTATCTATTTCATCTATGAGTGATATCCGAATAAGGTAAAAATTTAAATTATGAAGACATCAGCAACGTTTCTATAAGACACGTAAGAAAATGAAACTGTAGTTATATATTCTAGTCTGTTTTAAAGAGAAATGCAAAGATTTCATGGAACAGTTCACAGGACGAATCTTTTTCAACCCCGAAGAAAGTACTCACTGAATATCCTGTTTTAGGGCATTACCTTCCCAGCGCCGATGCGAAACTCCATTGAGGCGTTAGTGGAAATGGCATAGGTGCAATGTTACTGCAAGTCCAGGATGGCAGATGAATACCAATAGCCTATGCATCCAGAGCCTTCACAGCAGCCGAAAAATATTACTCAATAACAAAAAAGGAGTGCTTTGCTGTCATCTGGGCTATCAACAATTTTAGGCCTTACATATTTGGAAAACTACTTATATTCGTAACAGCTCAGCACTCTAAGTGTGGACTCGCTAATGTATAGGAAACATGTGGAAGACAATGGAAAAATTACTTTTCTAATGCCAATTACGGAAAAGAGCGATTGATAAGTTTTTTTTACAAAACTTTGGATCCATTTTGACCCCTCAAGTTGAAGTGCATTCCTAAGTATATATATTTTACTTTACCATGCGTTATTTAAAATTTATTTTTCACATATTGCTCAGGTGATTGTGGAGGTATTTCTAACATATGAAGGCATTTATACAATAGCCATAAGCGCACAATTTTCGCTGTATGTTTTGGATCATCGTCTGGATAAGAACTGAAAACAACTCTTTTCCCCAATGGTTCTTCTTAGAAAACATTCTTTCTTTAATATTTGATGTGGTTCGTTATGCCATCAAAGTTTTCCTCGACAGACATTCAAAACCAAAGCATGAGAGAGCGGAAACTATGCTTTACAGTAGCTTTAAAAGTTTGAAGTTCTTGATTTAGTTTTAGCCGTTCACAATAATCTGAATAAAACAATTTAAATTTGCTTCAAATAGTAAATAAAACCGTTTTCCAAAATAAAAAGTATAATTGTAATTTTTTGCGAACTTCTTTATTTTCAATTTGTTGCATTTATTTTTAAATGACTTTTTACGAGCCACTCTTACATATAAATAGTTTCTACCCAAAATTAGTCTTCAAAAAAGGTCAAGTTAAGTAAAAATTATTTTTTTTGAAAATGAACATCTTCAGATCTTAATAAAGACTAAAAAATTCTAAAAGTAATTATCATTGTTTTGTTTAATTTAAATCCAAAAAGCATCTATTTGCGAGTTTTTTCCTGCGTCACACATTAAAGGTTTTAGTTAATTTTAATTTTAATGCAATATAATTCCTTATTATGTTATAATTTTAATGGTTTAGTGTGAATATTCTGTTTAAAATATTATTCTATGGGCCCAATTCCTCAGAATGGAAAATGTCATGATATATATACCGAAAGGAAAAAGAAAGAAGTCTTGTATGTTTATGAGTCACTATATATTTTGCTATCTTTTCAATATAAAACAGTTATTAATATTTTAAATAAGTATTATGGTAATAAATTTAAGCTCCAAAATACTACAGTGAGCCAAACAGGACCAAAACCGTTTCTTCAGCTTCAGTCGAAAATTAATTCTACAACAAAAATTTATTTATAGAAATTACGTCTTGAGAACTTTAAGCTTATATCACGGTATTCTAACATTGCTCTTAATACCTTTTATTTCTTTTTGTACAAAAAATACCTTAAAAATGTTTACAGTTTAAAAATAGGAATAACATTCCTAAGCCAAATACCGATGTATTACAATTTGCATTTGTAGGAAAATGGGTAAACCCTAATAACTTTCGCAATTTTCATCGTGTGTGGACAAAATATGTAGCATGGTTTAAATACAGCTGAATATTTGATTTTGAATCATTATCATGAACTGATTTGATGTGAAAGTTACAAAGAACGAAATTAATTTTAAGAGGAATAATAGCTTTATTTATATAACAATTGTGATAAAAACATCTACAATCAAAAATAAGTTAAGCAATAAATGTCAATAATTTTAAGATAACACACACACATACCCATACAGACTGACTCGAAATAAAAAAAAATGAAAGAAAAAGATGGATACGCATTTCTGCGGCCTGCACCTCGCATACTTACATCCTAATTTCCGTTGTAGCTGCCACTGATGTTGTTTAGAGGAACAATTCTCGCAATCAGCTATTCGTAAGTATCACCTGACCTCAGGTGAGCCAGTAAAGGTATTAGCAAAACAATAATATATGAATACATATGAATAAAAATATCAAGAAAGTAATGAAAAAATTTTAGTCAGAACATACTTAATAAAATGATTAATAAATGGTTGAGTACAAAAATTTTATGAAAATACAAAATTTATGCTACTTCACAGTAGCAGAAAAACTGAAAAAAAAATTTAAAACACACAAAACACAAGTTCTAAAAAACAAAAGGGAATTCACTCAAGAACGTAAAGGAGTTTTTTTAGGAAAAAAAATATCTTTGTAAAAGTTTGTACAAAAATGTCATTACATTATTCCGTCAGCTAATGGCGTCATTAGTCCAATGCTTGAGATATTCAGCACATCTAGCTTTCGCTGGTCCTTCAAAAAAGTCACAATTTCGATCACCGTATGTGTCGTTCGGTTATAATTTCTTTCTCTTGCATAATTCTAAGTATTTGGATTTCAGGTGGAGTCCTGGTCAACGTTGAGTACATTTGATAATGACGAGATCATGAAACTGGAAAGTGGTTGCTAGATTTCGCCGGAGGTCGTAATTTCTGTTTTCATTTTGAATTTTCCGAATTTAATGTTTCCCGTCTGTTTCCTTAAATCATCATGGTTGTTGACGAAGTCTGCTTTAATTTCTTCATCAAATAAATTTGTGATACTGAGATTTCTCTCTTCTAGAGTATTCATTTTAGTACCCAACTGCAAATTGAATACTTCATTGGAACGTTTATAACCATCTGCACTTCTTTTATATGTGTGTATACTATTTTTCTGGATTGTTTATGGAATGTTTGGAGGGATATATATATATATATAACACATCAATCAATAACTCCCGAGACTAACCCAGAGATGGCGCTCGTAGTAAACCAGTAACCAGGTCTTTCTAGAGTACTAACCTTTGCTTGAAACGTGTCAAAATTTTAAGTCGATCGGACCAGAAACAGCTGAGTTATCGAGGTTGGAGTAAAGTCGTTTTGTAGTTTGTTTAAAAAATGGAAAAAACCGAGTATCGTGTTCTGATAAAACATTGTTTTTTAATGGGTAAAAACACCGTGCAAGCGAAACAATGGATTGAAAAATGTTACCCGGACTCTTGTCCATCAAAAGCAACGATTTGTCGGTTGTTTGCCGAGTTTAAACGTGGTCGTACCGACACAAATGACGCGGAACGCTCGGGTAGACCTGTGGAAGCCGTTACACCGGAAAATGTGAGTGAAGTGACAAAAATTATAATGAAAGATCGTAAAGTGAAGCTCTGTGAGATTGCTGAGATGACACAGATATCATATGAAGCAGCATTTACTCATATCCTTCATGAAAAATTGAGCATGAAAAGGCTTTTTCCAAGTGGGCGCCGCGATTGTTGATGGAACAAAAACAGCAACGAGTCGATGATCCAGAAAGCTGTTTATCGCTATTTACTCAACAAAAATGATTTCTATGAAAATTTGGGATAGGGGAAAAAAAAAAGATTTGGAAAAGCGTTGGAACGATTGTATCACCCTAAAAGGTGATTAACAAAAGGTGTTATGTTGATGAATAAAAACAAATTTTGCAAAAAAAATGTTGTTTTCAATGTTAGTCTCGAGAGTTATTGATTGATGTGTTATATAGAAATGTTTAGAATAGAAATGTTTGAGTTTTTGACTGTGACAATCTTGAAATAGTTTTGAAGTAAATATGGAACCAGGAATAAAAACGAGATGGACTGTCAAATGTTAAATAATTTCCTAATTATCAATCCTAATTTTAAATAATTTCAGCAGCATTCGTTGTTTAAGTAGGGTCAAACCATACAAATTTTGTGAAGTAGTCGATATTGGAATAATATGTTTCCAGTTCTTGTTTGTAGCAGTGAATGGGCCTAAATGGTTAATATGATAATTGTCTAGAGGAATGGCTTCTTTTTCGGTAGGATATAGTAAAACATCTTGTTTGCTACATTTGCAATTAACCAAAATCCAAGAACACAATTTTAAAAGAAATTATATATATTTTTCTTTTAACTATAGGGATATAAAACTGATGCTTTAGTGTTTTTTCTGTTCATTTTTAAATATAGTGTCCATGCTCGAGAGCATTCTGTATAGTGTCCATTTGTTTCGATTATGCCTTTATTGGCTAACCTGAGGTCCGTTGCTACTGTCGGATGGTGGGAATAGTCCCACTGCGTTTCAGCAGCTAAGATTGAGATGTAAGATCGCAAGGCGTAAGCGCGAAGAAACAAGTGTCCGTTTTCTTAAAAAAAATTTCCTCAGTTAATAAAATATTTTTCCTCTTAACATTATTTTTGTTCATTGCAGCTTAACGATGTGGGAGTGTGTGTGCGCACGAGTGTATTCATTATATTTATAATTGTTTTGAAAATTAAAAAAGAAATATTCAGTGTAACATTATAATACTTCGTCCTAATGTCCAATCAATCAGGTTGAAAGCCCAGAAAAATTATCTGGACTTTTCAGGGATATTTACTCAAAAAAATATTCTTATGGGACATTGAGTCATGATGAAAGTTTTAAAAGACAATGTTAAAGAAAAACACACATTTCAAAATCACATAAAAATGTTCGTAGGTTGGTTGATTAATTTAATTGGGGCTAGGACATTTCGACAAGAGGAGTCAATACTCATTCTTAAGAGAGAGAAAAATTAAACCACTATCGAGACAGATCTTTGTAAATTGCTGAAAATTAAAACGGGTGATTAATAAAGAGAAGGATGAGACAGACGGATAATGAAGTTGATACGCACTTTCGAATTGAACCCTTACTGAAAACTGTGCCAAACTATGTAATTTGTGAAGTTTCAAAAAAGATGTAACTTATCCTTTATATCTTTCTTTGTTACGCAATGAAAATTTTAAATTTAATATACTAATAACATGAAGCTTATAAGACATTAGCGAGTATTTTTATATGTATTCAAATGCTTATTCATAAGTGAAATATAGCATTTCGCTCCAATTGAAGTTACTATCTTCATATTTTGAGTACATTTGTTTGCATAAATTAAACACAAATTGTTTCCCATCAACTCATGACAAGAAATAATCGAAAATTGATTATTTTCGAATTATTGATTAAACATAAAATACATTATTATTGCGTCGGAAAAATACATTTCATAAATTACATTTTTTGCATAATTATTTATGCGAAAAAAAATTAATTTCAAATTAGAAATGTCTTCCTATTAATTTCCAATTTAAGTTATTGATTTTAAAATAGGCCTTTCAAAAGCATAAGTAATGTGTTGATCAACCCAAATGTACCTATATTTCGATAACAAGATATGTAAAATATCCGTGAATCCTTTTTAAAAATGAATTAAGACTCTAAATAAGGACAGCTCAATAGTTCTTTAAAGAGATATTTTTTGAAAGAGGCATTTCTATTTAGTAGAGTATTATTTTAGGAACATTTATTTATAAAACCGTTTAAATTAAGCATAAAGAGTAGCAACCTCTATCTGCAATGAAAAAGACTCGTTTTTTTTTCTTTTTTATGCACTTTAATTTTCTGTAACTTTTCAAAATATTGTAATACCCAAAAACATGGTGTAATTAAGTTCAATTAAATTATTTGAGAAGAAATTTCTGTTTATTAATCACATATAACACGTTTGATATTCATATTCCTTAGAGGAATCAAACTGAATCTTTAATATTTGACAATTATATAACATTATTTCTTTTAATAAGGAATATGATACAAAAAACTAATATAAATTTTGTATAGATTACTGTTGATTTAGTATCTCAAATAACTATTAAACATAAACACTCTATAGGTAGCTTACACATAATTAGGTTCATTTGCTTGGCAGTGCATTAAAAACACCCAGAGGGCTATTGGTGACGGATCTGCTTTTGTTGAACTATACTCCTGAACTGGCTCCCCACCTGCACGCTACCATGAGCACTTGACGCTCCAACCAGTTTAAAGCGCATCAGCCCCCTCTCTTCGTGACGGACTTTGGATACATCTGAAGGGATTTCATCATATCATATGCAGAGCATGACGATGGCTTAGAATATTTTCTTATTTTCTAATTTGGAAAGTAGGGAGTATTTTTGTAAACTCTGCAACAAGAGTACGTAAAAGACATAACATAATATGATTATTTTTTGTTTGATTCTGAGGCTGTCTATCTCTGAAGATGGGCAGTTGTATTTTTTCTCAACTGGAACAAAGAGTTAATGTTAAAATAGTATTTTTTAATGAAAAGTTTAGCATTTCTTCAATGTATGTTAGCATGTTCCAAATACACATTTCGATACTGATAGTAATCAATATATTGGTCAAAAACGTGAAAATGAGATCTGAATATCATCACATAGTAGTAGTAGTAACATATTTAAGTATTTTAAAGGAAAAAAATTGTAACATTAATATTTTCTTATATTTTTAACGCATTTGCTCTGACATTCTTAATACAAAATGATTGGACAAAAGTAACAAATGAAAATGTAGTAAAACATTAAAGGAAATCGCATCTAATTAAAAAATAATAGAAGCAAATATTAAATATTAAAGTAATACATTGATTTTGAAAACCATACTGACAGTAAGATAGTTTCAAAATTTTATTACGTGAGTTAATGCTATTTCGTTACATTTGCTCGTTATACAATATTTGTTTTCCTTTAGTCATCACAAAGAGATAAGAAAAAATATATATTGTTCACATATTTCTTTTTACATCATATTTGGAATTTCAACAATCTTTCTTCAAAAACCGTTTTAGTTAGGTTTATATTTTTATCTCTAAGATATAACATTGGTAGAGGACATACAAATAATTATCAAAAAGTAATGGAAAGAAATATCCATATGTGAGGGGTGTTCCCGAAAATGAGTTGCATTAATAACATGAAAGTGTAACAAATAATTGTATTAATAACAGTTAATTAACAGTAATTAATAGTTAATTGTAATAATAACATGAAAGTATAACAGCTGCAACTGATACTGCTGCTTACGCTGACTTTTCTTCTACGTTTAGATACCTCCGGAGGGAACGTGTTTTTAAGTTTGGTCCAGATTATTCAATTTCACAGAATCATAGAAAGACAAAACTGTTGGAGCTCATGTAATTAGAACCTCTGTAAATATAACCGGTAACGTCCTAGGTGCTTTCCAAATTGAATGCTAAGCATTATAGGATGTTAAAATGAATTTAATTAGGTTGTCCTATCTTTCAGAACCTCCGTTAGTAATAATTTCATAGGTTCCGTTATAAACGATTGTTTTAAAAGGAAACTGCACAAGTAACAAACCTATTCAAAGTTAAAACGCGAACGTCTAAGCTAAATGATGAGGTCTTAACAGAAGTCAAAACAATTCAAAGCCTAGTTTCAAGCAAGGAAATGATTCAGTTTTATGAATTATCAAGCACACTGTTTCCATCAGCGGCATGGAGATACGCCTAGAGACCTTTTGTATGACGTGACTTTCTAAGCACAGCAGAGTCCGGTTCGACCTGGAGTCGGATGGATTAGCTGGATCAACACTGCAAATAACTGTTTAACGTTCTTCTCGAGTTTGGCACTTGTCTCTAAGTAGACGGAAGTCCCACCACATGGATTGATGACTTCCTTTACCATCGGAGGAAAGACCTGGCGCTCGTTGACCAGATCGGTCTTGTTCCCAACAATAACTATCGGACATTTCTCACCTAGAATTAAAGAAAACATAAATACCGTATGAAATGGTATCAATGCGTTTATTCAAAATCAAAACGTTTTGAGTCAATAATCTTGAATACGTAACGAATGTCTGCTTTTCCGACCACCAGTTAAATACGTTACTCGTTGGATTATGAACTAGAGGTTCGATTGATTAATATGCAAAAATTTCACGATTTGTAGCAAATGAATAAAAGTTAGCAGATACTTTTCTAGCACAAAACAGTAGCAGTATTACCAACGTATACAATAATTGCTCAACCGAATGCATAATTTAGCGAATAATGGTTAGATTAAATCACACATGTTGTAAAAAATACTGAAGGAGATTTCATGATCTGTTCAAGGATCTAGATTTCGTCCGTTCAAGGGACAAGAAAGCGAGACACTCAAAATGAACCAATCACATTCTTTGAACCTCTCGAACTCGGAAGATTGTCACTCTTTTAATTTTAAAATGCCTAACTATTTGACACTTTGGGCGTGAAAAGCAGGTCAGTCGAAGTTTCCCATCTCGTTGATTGGTTTGAACTAGTCATAAGGAAAGGAACTTGAATGCAAAATCATTCCACTAGCAAATTCCACTAGCCACTGACGCTTTCATTTCCTTGGGAATTAATTTTAATTCACCTGGATTAATTAAGAAGGTACCTTTTTCAAACACTTTAGCTAGAATGAGTCTCGCAATGATAACAGTTTGCTTCAGCGGCATCATTGCTAATACATTCGAGTCTTGCGCCTCGGACACGTTTTGTTTGCATCGCCTCAGAAACATTTCTACCATGTTTAGTTTCAATTTTATGTTTTTCTTATATATGTAGAGTTTTTTAATTAATTTTTCTTCTAATCATTGGTACAAAATACATCAGAGTGATACACTGGGAAGTGAGGAGATAAGGAAATGGATGATATATATATATATATATATATATATATATATATATATATATATATATTGAATAATAGATTAACAAGAGCAGGAGGTAATAGACCTGGTGTACTTACCGAATGAGACTCTTTAAATGAGACTCTTTTATAGAATATTGCATTCCTAATACGAGGTAGACAAAACTGGTATCAATGTTAATCGATCACTTAGATTTAAATTCTTTTAGTAAATGAGTTTATCAAGTTCTAATTTTTTTCTCTTTTTACCACTTTATATATATTTCAAACAACGGATGCCTTATTATGGAATTAGCTAAATTTTAAATTTCATAACATTCTATTCAATATATTTTGGATTCTCTGACCATAGATTATTGTTTTACCGAAACATTTAAAAACAAAATATTTTTACACCTTATTTGGAAACATTTTGCATCAAACAATATTTATTAAGAACAGTTTCGAAAAAGTTGAATTGTAGCATTCCAAAATTTACATACACACAATTGGATTTCTTATGCCATAAAATTAATGAATTCAAAATTTCATTCAATTTTTCCTATAACCCAGAATGTATTCAGGTAAAAATTATGATCGGAAATCATGATGACATTAATAAAGAAGCAATCAGTCAAGTACACCTAAGGGAATTACAGATTCTTAAATCTTAATAACAGATCTACTTATCGCATGTAGCTACAAAAAGGGTGAAAATATGAATCACTTGCCATAACGTTATCTTATAGCTCTTTACGGGTTATTTCAAGTATCTGGGTAACGAATAATCGAATGAAATTTGATGCATATGATATCCAATTTTTTTCTTTTATTGATTCTGTAAAAATACGAGTTTCATAATGAAGACATTCTGTGTAAGAGTATATGTATACTAAGTTAAATAAGAAATTCATTCGCGTCATGATTGATTCTCTTTGAACTATTAAAATTGATAAAAGTTTTGTTAAGATGCAATGAGCATAGTTAAAGTTACTAAGAGCGCAATATTTTTTGTCGTCTGCACAATTGAGAAGCTAATATCCTGTAAGTACGTTAAAAGGTTTTCAAAGCTATGCAACACTTTCCCAGAGCAAATGGAGAATTTTCAGGTTTTGTGATTGACTATTAACTTACTTGTTTTAGACAATATGAAATGAAGTATAAGTTCTAAGAGGGAACGATTGGTTAACTTTTGAAGTGACATAAGCGAAATATTAGAAGTATGGAAAAAAGAAACTTTGTAGTTAATTGAAAAAAATTGCTTCTAATCGATGGTACTTGCTTCAGGTAATTCAGAAACTGTAAAGGGACGAAAGAAGCAAAGTAAGAGAATGATTTGTTTTCAGTTGAATTTCCTTAAGGGTGAATGAAAAAATTAATTAAAAATCCAGTGAAGAATAAATTGAGATTAGCAAAAGTCACTTGACAAAAACTTAATTATTTAGTACGTTAATTGGTTCCATCAACATCTATTTCTTGAATTTCTACAATACATGTATATATTTATTTTGTTTCATATACGAAAGGTACTTACAATAAATGTATTATTATGAGAATATTGGAATGTTCGTTGCTAATCATTTTAATTTTTATTGATTTCAGGAGGAAAAATTTATTCAAAACACATTCGTTTTGACTCACGAAATGCAGCATGATTGCGTTCTCTTGTGGAACAACCACCACCTGAAACATATGTTGATTGAGGAATGGGCATTTTTACCTCAAGAGCTGGTGGGTAATCTGCAGCTGAGTATGGAGAGACATTGCGACGAAACCATTGCAGTAAGAGGAGGGTCTGTCCCGTACTAAGGAACATCTGATTGTTGTTCCTCCTCTTGGACAGACAGTCATGTAAAACGGTATTAGGAGTTCATAGAAGCCTTTTTTGTTTGATTCCATATTATATGCAGTGTAATATTTTTTGCGTAACTATGTTTTGTCATCGCTTAAGTATAAAATGCTGTCTCTCTTTTCTGGACTTTATGACTCACAGAAAAATTTCTCAAAACACTCAAATGCTTTAAGAGAAGAATGGGAAATAAGGGAGATATCCGTGCAAAAAAATCGCACAAGACCAGCTGGACAATTGTCGTGCAGTCTTTGTATTCAATGATTTCATTACGGACTGACATGTGTTCGTACCTTCCTTCGTTTAAAAGTGATGAAGGTAGGACATAGTTACGAACTTTAGCACATCCGAATGTTTCGACAACTGCTTGTACGAATAAGATGGGATCCGAAGGATGCGTATCCAATAGCACTCTGCCTCATCTCTCCAGTCGCTTGTACCTTATTACGATGGCAAAGGTGTGATGGAAATGTTCGTTTTCTCTGTCCTTAAACACAGGGATGAATCCACCACGATGCTATGAGAGGAACCAGGAAGAAGTCGGAAAATATACCCATGACTGTCATTCAATGTGCTATTGCAGGTGCCTTCGGGATACATCAGGGGAAGCCATAATAATGGCCCTCTAATGCAATGTCTGTGGCGCTGCTTTACATTATCCATGCAGACATTCTGCAAACAAGAATGTACTACGCTTGAATCCTCAAACCCACGTTTAAAACATGTCTATCCTATCTACCAGGGGAAACCGAAATCCTCTCAGATCTTTCTGAAGGCATCAGTTCCATATTCGCTCCCCAGTCATCGGATTATGGCCGACACAACAATAAATAACAGTGTAGTGGAACAATAAAAACAATTCCTGAAAACCAAGATTTTACCAGGCACAAATTCCGAGATGTGTTGGGAGGAGTTTACCATATTTTATCCGACCCCACTCACGAAAACAAAACACAGCCTTTACGCAAAGAAATAATGAAACTTCCAAATAGGAAATTTTCGGTGAAATCCTTTTTGTTTTATAGAATGTGAATGCCGCTACTCCTTCATATGTGCACTGCTACATTAATAACTTACACTTTCTAGTCTGTTTCTCTTTTCGTGGACACTTGACGCTTCTTTTTTTGGATCTCGTTTTCTTGATATAGAAGTTTTAATGCACATCAGTGCTTGTGATACTCAACTGTCGTACAATTATAATGCTTATGCTCATACGAAAGCACACACACAAAAGACTAGATATAAATACTTTGCTTAGTATATTTTCATTTTTACATGATACTACTGAAAAAATATTTCATTCCATCTAATTGCATATTGACATGAATGTCAGCAATTTGTTTTGAACTGGTTCTCTCTTTTATTAAAAGTTATTTTTGTAACTATGCATAACACAAAAGTAAGATTTCCTATTCCTAGTTCATTTTACATATTTAATACTCATTGTAGATATTTTCCAAATCACGAAAAGTCTGAAAGATATGAAAAAATCAAAACAATTCTTTGCAAGTGAAAAAAAAAAAAAAAAAAAAAAAAAAAAATGGCTAACGAAGTATTTTGTAAAAAAGACCGCTTAAGAATTCTGGATATCGAAGGTAGTGAAAGAGTTCATCTCTCTCGATAGCAATATTTCTTTCTATTCAATGTGACTAGCGCCGAGTGAGTACTCCTTTTAGATACCCTCCCTCAGATAGAGACAGCTGTTGTCTTTTTGTAGTTTCCTATTCGTTTTACCAATACCGTATGAATTGTACGTTTAAATCCAGTATTATCTCAATACCTTAAACATCGTATACTTGAGGCAAACTTAATTACTGTTAGAATAAAAAATCACAAGTTTCCGACTTTGTGATTTTTTTTTTTTTTTTTTTTTACCTTTCAGACTAAGTATTTCATCCCAAATTTCAATGGCTTCCTGGAATGATTCGTGATTGTCTAATGCAAAGACAATGACGAACCCATCTCCCGAGCGGATGCTTTCCTCTCGCAAGTTTGGATATATTCGTGAACCCGCTGTGTCGGTTATCAGCACTTCGTGTTCCTTACCATCTGGAATGAAAAATATGCATCTGTATTATTGCCTTATTTTACTTCTTACAAAAGAGATACTGAAAAATTCTTGAAATCTTTCAACTGATTGACAGAAAAATGAAGAGTCAGATATAGCGGAAGAATTAAGGACCCATTCTGTCTTTTTCGACTATATGAATAAAAAATAAATTAATGAAAGGACTGATAATGATGTGAAGAGGAATTCATTATTTAATATACCTGATTTATATTGGAAATATTTAGAAACCCTAAAACTAAATATATTTTAAAATACATTACATTACTGAATCAGTTAAATTTATTAAAATATATTTTGCAATTGAACATTAAATTTCTGCAAAGAAATAATTTAAATTCTAGTAATATAGTAATCGGTAATCCCATGACCGTATCCTAGTGGCTCAAGGTCTTTGGTCTCCGTCGAGTCGTGGGGGCGAATCCTTATCCCATTAATGATCGTACATGTAGCCGGAGCAGATGCAGGTTAAATTTGTCGAGGCCTAAAGTTCTCCCAATGCTGTGCTGTGGAAGTTTGAAGAGGGAGGTACCAGCTCAGATAAAGTTTTCGTCATTGGACCAAAGTTACGAGATTCGTCGCCAATAACGCCTGTTTTACTTTTAGTTCGACGTTGATAAAAACAAACAATCAACCTTCTTGCAAACACATCAGATTTAAACAATTTAAAGCGCTTTCATTGCATTTAATGTTTATTTTCGCAAATTTTTCGTGACAGATACTTAGGTTCTACTGTCATTCAAAACACTTACGTAGCACTTATGTCATAAGTCTGTTACGCAAAATTAAAGCATAAATTAACTTTTGGAAATAAATAGTAAGAATTCAGATTATATATCGATTAATAAAATGTAAATTCTTAATCTCATATTTTCATAAATTTTTATATACAAAGAAAAAAAATTACGTTAAATGTAAAACCACTTCTCTTAACATTTTATTTCTTTTTAATCCTATGAGAGAGGCAGAGAAAAATTTGGCTATTATAATAAATTCATCTTCATAAATTCTTCAACTGAGCAGTTAATTATTCTCAAGAGCTTTTCAGGAAAATTTCTGATTTGCGGATTTCGATATTTAAAATTAATATAAATAGTTTTCTAAACAATTCGGTATGTTAACATATTGAATATTCCTTATAATTATCTGTTTGGTACAAGTAAAATGTCAAATTTCTCTCCCTTCCTCTTTTTTCTGAGAAAAATTCTTATTAGGATACTTTCGTATTTTACAAGAATATTTTAAACATAAAGTGATTATTTTCTTTGAAAAATAGAACGAGTATTTCATTAGCAGATTATATTTATAGAAAAAAAAAAGTGTTTTCGGTTGTAGAACAAAAAACAGATTTAAAAAAGAAAGGGTGGGAAACATTATTGTACAAATAACAAGCAAAGTAGTTGGAATAATGTAAATCACCGTATACATTTTATGAATAAACACTCGAAAATGATTTCAGACAAATGTTTAATAAATAAAAAATATTAGATAGATAGACATAATTATTACCTTTTTAACATAATTGGGTTTATTTATGTCTTTTAGGTATATGTATGTATATGTGTGTGTATGTATGTATGTATGTATGTATTTAGATACGGCTTTGCTATTTATTGTTAGATTTCTTCTTTAATAATTGTTTATTTTTTTGTTTTGTAACAAAAGTTTTTATTTAAATTTTGATTTTGGCCAAATGTAAGATATACATTTTTTTAAAAAAAAAGTGTCTTCTATGAATTACAACAGTCTTGTTTTACTGTTTTTAGTAAATGTTTGCATAATCGTTAAATTTTAAAAGCATTACTTGATGTATGGTTTTAAAAGTTAAAAAAAAAAAAAATGGAATATGATTTGTTACAAATTTTTTAGTTTTGTACATTCATTCAAACACAATCAATTGTTTGCCATTTATTTTTAATTGATAACTCCATATTGAATAGACAAAAGCGAAAAATATATATATAAGAGGTGAAAATTATATTTTCTTTGTAAACTTTTTAAACATTTTTTTTTCTTATTTAGTTATGTTTTTAGATTAATTTTCAATGCGATTAAATTTTTGTTAAGATTATGGGGTTTTTTAGATTTAATATATTTGTTTCCTTTTTTTATTTTTCTAATTAGAATTTCCATTCATTTCTGAAATTTTTTATAATTTTTGGAGTATACCTTAATTGATAATGTAATTACGGAAGTGTGAAATTTGGATACGTAAAACCAGATGAAACACTCCTTTCCTATTGTAAAGTATAGGACCGTGTTTATAGTACATTGCTTCCTTTCTTTTCATTTTTTTCTTTTCAGATGTGTTATTTGGGGGACGGATTGGTAATCAATTGATTTGTGTTTTTTTGATTTATGCGTTTGTGTGTGTCTTGATTTTTTTTATATTAAAACTACTACATATGTATATTTTATCTCTTAGTAAATTTTAACTTTTTTTTCATTGTAACATTTATTATGGTATCCTTGATATGTCATAATTGCAGATGGAGCACTAAAGCAAGTAGTCCAGTTTGCATAAAATGCGTCCGATATTTTTATAGCTTGAATGTCGGGAATAGATGTAGCATTTTTCCATCTTGTGAAGCTATTAACTTTGGTCATGCATAAAGTAAATCATTTTGAAGGAGGAAGGGGCTTCTCTCTCTCTCTTTATATATATATATATATATATATATATATAATACTCAAGTAAATGCAATTGAAAGTTACAAACGTGTTATTGAATTCTCAGAATAAGGTCGAAGTATTTCCATAAGCTTCAGAACATTTTCGTTGGACACTCTGTTTGGACTAAACTATACAATCTTTGCTTTCTCTAAGCTACACATAAAGGCTTAGAACTAATGATGAATTAATTCCAATTGCCAGATCGACAAAATCTAAACAAATTTTCCTGTATTTTTCAGGTATGTAGGGACATGCTGTATCAGTATCTCGATACAATATAATTCTACATCAGAATTTACTAATTTAACTTCAATTAAATTCACAAAACTCTCAGAAATTAGTAAATTTGATAATTCGCTATCATTCGTTTGTTCAGATGCGATTTCTTTGCAATTGTTGCCAATCTTTGGTGCACTATCCAGACTTCAGTTCTGAATCTAGATCAGACGGTAATAAATATCACACATGAAGATTGCCACACATGCTAATTACAAATGTTTAAATATTTAAATTAAGTACAAACAGGAGAGATAACCGTGAAACCAGAGTGCGGTTCTATTCTCGATTGCTTTCCAGTGCTGCGCAATATATTGGGTAGCTGAAGGTATTTAGCTCATTTTAGCTTCTTATCATTTAAGCTGGCTTTTCTTTTCAGAATAGCGTCTCGTTCTCATAGTTGTAGAACTGGAGTAAGCTGGTGGTGATCAACAGCACAAACAACTGAACCTAAACGTTGGTTCGCATTAATGAACGATAAAATGTCATTGATTTCTCAGTTCTATCCCAAAACTGAGAAATTCACTTTTATTCTCAGTTCTTTTAGTATATTGGATATTTGTCGAGATTCGTTAAATTTAATCGAGTTGTAGATTTTTGCAGACTTCTACTTAAAAGTAAACAATAAACGCTTATGCTTCATAATTAGTAAATGCAATAAAACTATTTCCTTCAAGAATTAATCTGAATTTTCAATGTTTAAATAGACTGCTAATAGTTCCCTATCATAAACAAATTGATATTTAGTACTCCAATCGTTGTATAATCTGATGCAAAAACTTAAAGTTCAATTGATTCATTTAGTATTGGTTCAGCTAACGTCACAGCCTGTACTATTGCTTGTTATAATTTTAAGAAAGTTATACTCTTTTGATTAGACCGAGGAATTTTATGCATGCCATTTCTTTTTGAACCTTTCAAAAATTCAGTAAGAAGTGCTTGGGTGTGAATTGCGCATAGCAGGAATCTGAGACTGAAACTCAGCATTAAAAACTATCTCTATTTGCTTAGAACTTCTGCTGAGTTGATTTACCGTATATTGAAGGATTTGTAAGTCAAGGAAATAGTTTGAGAATACTATGGTAAATAAAAAATTGAGAAAAAGTTCAAGCATTTATTTAGTTACTTTGTTCCACCCTGCATGATTAACCAAGAATTTTCAGCGTATCAATAAATTTACGTTATTACATTTAACTAATAGTCCAAATGTTGCTTAAGTTCTGCACCTATTACGAAATAGAAACGTCAGCGATGATAAACTCCCATTTAATGTTTCTTCTTAGACCGAAACTTAAATCAATTGATTTAATTCCATATGTTTTCATTTTTGTGTTATTTGAAGCCAACAGTTAAGGTATGACTTTTATTAATTTCCTAATATGTAGGTGGTGGAATAAATACATGAAATATCATCACTTGTGTCCTCTAAAAACTTCATATTTGAATGCACTTCAAAACATATGTAATGTATTTGAAGTTCTTACTGCTATTTATTTCCGGCAATTTATTTCTGAATAGCAACAGAATTTAGTTTTCTAAATTAAAATTAACATAAAATTTGTAGAATTTTCAACATTATGTTATAAAAACACCGAACTCTATTTCAATTAAATGAATCAGTGTTGCGTGTATTTTCTTTTATTGCAAAATTATTGGCATAATATTGGTATTGCATTCAAATTATTTTAATAAAAGCATATTTGTTGTCTTCAAAAACTCCACATCAATTTAATTCACATTTAACAATTAATTCAAGGTTCAAAGTCATACATATAGAAAGCAATGGTGATTTTTTTGTTTGATATCCTTTTTCTCAGAACATAGTTTTCACGTTTTATATGTACATTTTCAAATCCTTTCAATGGAATTTGATAAAATGTTCACAATAGATTATGTCAGTACCTAAAATAACGAACCAGTTAAAAAATTTTTAATCATTTTTCAGTTTTAAGTATTTAATGACAATTTTTTTTTTTTTTTTTTTTTTGAGATTTGAAACTTTAAGTTTGAACTTTTGTAATTTAACTCAGACTTTAAAATCAGGGTTTCCATGCTTTATCATTTTGCTGCTCACTTTACTTTCTATGGTGAATAAAAATAACTAGCATATATTTGTAACTTTTTTCAAAAGCTTTGGGCAATACATATTACTTGCAAAAGCAAATCTAAAAATCCTAAAATAATTGTTCAAATATAGTGTTGTACAGAGAAACACAAAAGGGAAATGTTCCACGACATCAGTTAAACGAAATGAAAATTTGAAGACTTAAATGCATTGTAAACGCATAGTTCAGTGAGAAATTAAAAACATTCTATGAAAGCATTCAATAGTGGAATAAAATTTAAATTAGAGGTTCGCATCTCATTTTCTATAATGGAGAAAAAAAACCTCATTTGATTACTTCACTGTGAATCATTATTTTCCACTTCAAATCCCTCAACATTAGAATTGTAAGGTGTTTATGTCTTTTTTTGTTATATGGTTTTTTTTTTAATTATGTTCTTTTTGGTATTGATTTACCAAAATATCATTAAGAACAACAAAATAAATGATTGAGACTGGCAACGTTAGAAGGATTGAAAGTGCATTAAAAGAGCATTAACCAAAGACCTCCTGCTCATTGCGTTATATTTCCAATGATAGTACATATTGCTGTAAGCCCTTTGGGTTTTTTTAGCGTGTTTGAGAGTAAAATGGCAACGTTATAGCAAATTATTTTTCCCTTTCAAGGAACATAATTATGACTATGTAATCATTATGGAACTCTGAAAAACTAATTGCTTAAAATAAATGTATTTTAGCAAATTTATAAATGTGTACAAACGCAAGACGATATTTGTTGCACTTTTCAATGAGAATACCATCTCGATAAAAATCATGAGATAAAAATCACGAGCATGAAACAGTTTCAAAGAGACATTTAAGTGCTCGAAGTATATGTAAATGTGTATTAGCAAATGGAAAAAAGTACAATAAGAAACATTACGAATGGAACTGAAGATTGCAAATTAACTCATTTAATTCAATATCTCAGTTATTCAAACTGCAGAGAGGATGTAAAATCTTACCTTCCCCAAATAGTGTCATCAAAGAAAAATGAAGCAAGGAGGTGCCAGTTGTTTTCCTCGTGTCGTGATTTCGAATGAAAATTATAGAAACCACCCACAAGGTGTTGCTTTTAGTTCACGACTAAGTTAAAGTTAAAGTTACGACTTTTTTATTTACGACGTTTACTTGTAATGAATCCCGATACGTGACTCGATATAGAGTTGCTAGCAACTGGTCTTTCTTATTTCACTCAACAATCTTCGGTATTTAAGGACCGTCCCTTAATCGATAGCCCATGTTTCTAACGAATGAACCATTTGAAATGCATTCAAAAAAGTGAATGAGAGAACCTATTTTATAATTAAAAATACCTACTTGAATCATTTGTTTATGCCTTAAAAATGATCTCAATTCATATACCCTTTTAAGACAATATTAATAAAGAATTTATTCAAAATGGTAATATTTAATAAAATTGGGATTTAGTTTTCCCAGCTAACTTTCTGGCCCATGTCCCAGTTTATGCAATGCATTATGATCCAACACTACAAAAATGTGTTTCGAAGTTCAAATTGCATGTTGAGTTCCTTGTACAACCTATTGAAAGTTGTTTTGTTGACAAATAATACAATGGGAGAAGAAAATATTCATTGGGTATTTCGTATTTTTATTTTCAAGTAACTCGGAATGTTTCAAATTTCTTTTTCATCTTACTAGCTTTGGAAAAGCGACAAGTTTATAAAGTGATCTCTTCGGTTTCCTTCTTTTTGAGTTACGCAACACGTTTCTCATAAAAAGCAATCGAAGTAGTTATTTAAAAAAATAGACGCCTAATAATTAGTCTAATGTAACTTAAATCTGCTTCCATCAGTTATGAAGGCGCTATCAGAACGCTGTCGTAAGAATAAGGGGGGGAGACAACACGGTAATTTAATACAGGGGCTTGGTTTGATTGATTGTTTTGTTAAAATCGTATTAAGAAGACACAAGAGGGCTATTAGCAATAAGCGTTGTAATTTTAGCCACTATCAAATGAGAGAGGATGGCACTTAACCCTTTGAAGGGCACTATAAGAAATTTATCATTCTCTAGTATAAAAATTTTCTTTATCTTACCATAAGGGTCTAAAAACACACATTACGCATTCAAAAAAAATTTCAAACCACTGTATATTTGTGGGGGCGGGGTGTTGGCAATTGCCAACACTGACCCACTAGAGCTTAAGATGCTGTTTGAAACAATACTTTTACTCTAAATATTAAAAACATAAAAAGTGATAGAAATGAATGGTAAAAGGTTCAATTATAAATAAAATATACTAGATATTCAAAAATTACTTTTTATTAATTTTATTTTATTAATTTTAATGATATTTAATAATAATTAATTATTTAATTTATCATAATTAATTTTGCCATCAAAATTATCTCCTCTGATGGACCAGCTTCTTCAAGAAATGCAGGTATCTCTTTCGTTACGACTTTTTTCCATTGCCATTTCACCTGAGTCACTTGAGAAGGCCCAGGTAAATTTATATCCTCATCTTCACTAGAAGCTGTATCAGAGTCACTAGTATTTTCTAATGGCTTAGGCATATAATCTTCATCACATGAATTTTCAGAATCAACTGACTCATTATCAGATGGAAGATCATAAAATAATTGAAGAGCTTCCGGAATATCAAGTTTTTTCCATGACATATTTTAAGAAAAGTTAATATCATTCAAAATAAATAAATAAATATATCGTCTTGAGTAAAAAAATTAATTAATAAAGCATAAAAATTGAAACTTCAAACTAACGGAATCTGTAAAGCAAATCAGTAAAATAAATGGAGCTAGCGCAAGGAATAAAAGCATCCCTTTCAAGAGAATAAAATCCAAGAAATGAGGCAAAAACAATCCCTTGTGAGTTTCCCACTCTGCGTCAACCCCTACCCCACTCGCCACCTCCAATCCACCCTTTGAAATCAACCCCAACTTTCACTTACAATGTAAATAAAACGCAGCTGCAAATACTTGAGGGGCACTGAACTCTTCAAAACACAGTGCAATATTCGCTCTTTCTCTTCGGGGTAAGAAAGAGAATCACCTACTGGGGCAGTGTTGTCAAATGACAACACTTTGAAAAAACTAATAAAATGGAGTACATAAATGCACATTATTTGGTTGTAATTGCACACCTAGAACATCATACGCACGAAGAAACATAATACGTAAACTGCATTTAAAAAACATGTTTTATATTTTTTTTTTCAGGATTTTTAATTAAATGGATTAAAAACAGTCAATTATCTATGCTTCGTTCTCAGTTGAATACTCAATTTTTTTTGGTGCTGACATCTGTTATGTATAAATGGAAGTTAAATGATGGATTCTGTTTAGTGTTTGCAATAAAATAACGCTTGAGCATTTAGAGAAAAAATGTAGAAAATGGTGTTTCCATTTTCCAACACTGCCCCTCAAAGGGTTAACTCACTAAATTTCCGCATCCCGCCATCAGTAGGAATTGCATCTTCAAAATATTTAACTCGCATAAGCCCCAGTACATGATACTCTATAACTCAATCAGGGCTCTAATCAACGACTCCAAAGAAATAACTGATGCCGTGAGCTGGCGATTATGGCCTATCACCTACCACAACCCCTATATAGGCATGGAGAGACTGATTTAGAAAGGGAATTAGTGACTGATAGTGGGTTTATGGCACAAATGCCAAACCTGTTGTTGTAGCAAGAACCACAATTAATAAGGAATTGATTCATGTATTGTTTGTTAACATCATATTTAAAAGCAACACGAAGGACATTGGAATGAACCTCGTTATTATGTACCAGCTAAATATTGGTTGACAAGAAGTAGTTTGAAGACAAAGTGGGAGATTAGATGTGGGTGGTATCCATGGGAGGTGTTCAGGGTGTTCAACGGAAATAAAGAAAAATTTCAGTAGAAATTTAATTCCTTTTAATTAATTTTCTAGGTAGATTTGCATTGTAATATGTAAATGAGAATTAGTTTTAAAAATGATCTATAATGCATTAATGAATTTTTTGGTAGTGATTATTTCCATAGTTTTCGTGTAAGAATAGAAATTTAAAATGTTTTTCCGTCGTAGTCATATATAGAAAATTAATTAAAAAAATACTTTAATTAATTCTTTAAGAAATTATTTACCTCTCTAATCTTCAAATGCTTTTTTTTTTTAAATTTTGATAACACTATCTTGCAAGAAATATGGTTAAAATATCCGCAATTGTTACAAAATGTTTCCTAAAGCACAAATATAAGCATGAATATGTTTTGAACGTTTCCAGTTCCCAGCGTGCAAATATGGAATGTAAATTAAGAAAAGCCATCTTGGGTAATTTTAAAATATTCGTGGGTAATTGGAGATGGTGTCAAGCTAGTGGTAGGTCATGTTCGAGTCATGTATTTGAATTTTAATTTCATAAAAGCGTCTTCATATAAATGTTAAGCTGCTTGTTAAATCTGCAAATGCTCAAAGGTTTCACACGTTTCAAAGGTATGTAGATAGTTGGTCCTGAGCTCAAGTGTTTTCATCTTCATTATTTATTACTAATTCATTAACATCTAACATAGGAACAAAACAAGGGCTATCGTCGACAATCCTTTTAATTCTGAACCCTATCAAGTAACGAGAACGATATCTTTCCTAAATTCCACATCCCTCCAATGCGAGAACAGCTTTCACCCCGACATATGGAGATCCCCGATGTATAGCAAATTGTTTGTGCAACCAAGACTCAGATGAGACTGGAATGGCATCTAAGTTGATGTCGGTCTCAATAAACCTCTCTGTTTTGAGGATGACTCCCTTTGGAATAAGCATTTTATTTTATATCTTTGATGAAATTAGCAATCATTGGTCATGGATTCCATTATCTTTTTTTTTCTTATTGAACATTTCTGGTTGTCTATTTCTGTCCAACACGAATGTTCATTAAACACAGCCAATTACATTTTTCCTAATTTTAGTCCACGAACAGATGATGAAGTGACACCTCACTGTCCACAATTACAAATTGATGACTTTGAGCCTCTACACATTCAATGTGCATCAATTATCGCAAATCCGATCTATTTCTTGTGGCTCTTTTAATATTATGAATCAATGAAATGCTTTGAATCGTTATAAGAATGGTCAGTAATAAATTCAAAAAGGTAAACTTACCAGGCAGTTTTATCTTGTGATTGAATACATCTTCGATCGTTGGTTCATAATCAGCTTCAAAATCGCATTGCAAGCATCGCAGTACTAACGCCGTTTTGCCACATCTACTAGGTCCCAGGACTACCACTTGAGTTTTCAATGGAGCTCTGGTTAATTGTGACTTATTCATTGGTGAATGGGTGTCGGAATCACTGCTCTCTCGATGCGCAGACGCACGAATACAGCAACAGATGGCTTCAAAGACTCCAGGGCACGAGAATGGATTTAACTCATCGGTGCGTGTTGAAAGATCTTGAATTTGTCTGACCTTTCTTTTTAAATCCTTTTGCAGCACAGAAGGGCTGGATGTTTCGGAACTGGAAAAAGGGAGAGAATATTTCACCCATTCCGTTTTTCAACAACTGAAACATTTGAAATCTGAAACTGGGAAGGTTAAACCAGGGCTACAAAGTCAAAGGTTTCCCGGAAGACTTAAGAATTCTAAACTATGATCAAAAAAAAAAAAAAATAACACCGCAGAAGAAAATTATTTTGCAATTACGGTTCGAAAGAACTTTGAGGTTTGGAGAACTCCATTTCGCTTCATTGAACTTACAAACACTCAAAAGAGAGATTCTACTCAAAATTAACTACAAATCGGGCAGTCTAAAATCACTAGATTTCTGTGGATTCTAAAAGCCTTAGAAAAAATTAACAAAATGTGTTCACTAATACTGAAAACGTTAGAAGGTGTTATGATATGAACGCTGAATGAAGAGAAATCAAATAGTTTATTAATTAAATAGCATAGGGTGGTTTTATTTCCAACATATAAATTCTTAAAATGTGTAGTAATGGTATATATCGCAGGGAGACTAACACATAAATCTCCTTTCCCTTGACAATTATGTTATTATTTGCCCACCGTAACCGACTAAATAATACATATAGAAACTGTATTCAATATACGATATGTCAGTACCCATCAGTTAGTTAAAAATAGCTAATACTTTCCTAAGAATGACCGTGAGAATTCATCAAGAGATGGAGTTGGAATTATTTCTCCTTTACTAGATTTCCTTGAACACTAATAGTTTGAGGTATTTTTTTAGTATTCATATCAGGAAAATCTCTCAGAAGTAGCATGGTTATGTAAGTACCTGACTATCTTAATCTAGAATTTAGAACGCTTAGTAAAATTATTTTCAGCGTAAAGTCTTGCAGCAAACTTAATTCCGATTTCCTGAGACGATTTGTATGAAGTCTTCCTAGGCAGAGGTAGAATGTTAGATCGACTCTCACCCAACACATAGGTAAGTCTCATTTCGTCTGACATTTAAACTTCTTTAATCGTTCTCGGTAAAGCGACTGTGTTTCCTAATCCTATTATCTTTCCTTTCATCCCGTCATTATGACAGATTGAAGTAATATGAGGCTATGCCTCGCAAGACAATCATTCGCAGTTTGTCATTGCGCAAATAAAACGCTCTTCTGTCCTGGTAAATCAACAAGAATTTCCCAAATGGAACATGTTTAGGGTCGGATGAATAATCCAATAAATCACTAACAAACGATTTCACCAATAAATTTGGAAAATTTGCTAAAACTTCGAAAAGCAAATTACGCAGAGGTCGTTTACCAAAGGTATTGTGTTCCATTTAATATCCTTAACAGTTTTCAAGAATTAAACACAGCATTAGTTATTATTGGTCGAAAATCATTAATTAAGATTGAATATTTCATTACTTATTCAAAATGACTAAACTACATTTATCTCAAAATAATAAGCATCACCAATAACACATTACATCTATACATAAATATAAATTTAACAAAAAAGACTATTTTAACAATTGGTTTATTATACGCTCATTTATTTTCTTATTTCAATGCAATCATTTTATAAAAAAAAAACATGCTCTAGACATTGTAAAGAATTTTGCTTTTAAATCACATTGCATGCAATAATAAATCAAATAAATTCCAATAGCAAATTCTTTCTTTCGCAATAAACATGCTCAATCAGGAGGAATACATGTCAATTTTATGGATTAAACCTTTCATCTAAACATGAAAATGAAAAAAAAATCGCTTGAAAGAGAACATACAAAATGCGCTATAATTTCAATACACTCAAAATTATAAGATTGATTGTGTATTTGATAGTAACAAAGGAATTAGTAAAAAACGTTTACACAACAGCGTGCAAAAACATAAAAAACCAACAGAACAAGGAGAAAGCAAATTAAGTCGAATACATTTTGAGCTTTTCAAAACAGTTACACAACTAAAACACGTACACGGAGAAATTTACAATAACAAATGACATAAATAAATGGTTCCGTTTCGCGATTCAACATCACTATAAAGGAGTTAGGGAAAAAATTATTTTTGCTATGTGTTTAGGTTCTAATTTCGTACTACATATCAACATAAATCATAAAATTTACTATATAACTTACCTCATTCCTTCATATAAAACTGATGCCAGCTGTTCACTTTTTTTTAAGTAGAAGCCTCAAGACAGCAAAATTCGTCTTTCATAACTGTAAATGAAATTCAGTTTGTTTTACTTTAATAGGTACTGATTTTAATGAAAATTTCATGAATTTTTTTTCCAATTGAATCAATGCAATAAATACTACCACGTGTGCGTTCAAAATTATCTGTCTACAATTTATCGTGCGTGGACAACTGAAGCTATGGAGGGTGATTTGTTGAAGACGAGCTTTGTGCACTTGTTTGGTGTTTTTCCCGCAGAAACTGTTATCTCAGGTATATTATTATTGAGGGAAGAAGTGTAAGAAGCAAAGTAGGGTTTTTCTTTCGAAGAAATCGACAGGAAAACTAGAACAACGCTATTGCATAAAACTATATTTGAAGCTTTGTAATTACTAGAATAGAAACAAAAACCAATCAAAGAGCCTAGTTTAATGGTATTAGAATTTTACCCAATTTGAAAGGGACAATCCAGCTGCGTGCTATCTCAAATCGCTGTATCGCTATCTTTCTTCCGACAGTAGCAAAATCGTTGAGCAAAGTACAGGGGTTGGACAAAAATATGGAAACACCTTTTAAAAAACATGTTTCTTTGCTTAATATGGTGTAGGAAACCCGTTGGCATCCAAAACAGCTTGAGTCTTCGAATGGATAAATACAGTTCCTGTATGTAAAAGCTAAGGAATATTATACCATTCTTCCTGCAAAACGTGGAAGTTCAGATAACGATGTTGGCGGTGGATAACCGACACTTTCCCCAATGTAGACCAACAGGTTCGATAATATTCAGAAGTCTGGTGTCGGTGGCCAGGGAGATGGACAAATCCTCCTCGTGCTCAGAAAACGTCTGGACAATGTGAGCTGTGAACTGGGGCTTTTGTCTTGGAAGACACCATCACCATCGGAACAAAGTTTGTACCATGGATGAACTTGATCTGCCAAAATGTTCAAAATCTTGGCAGTCATGTGCCTGGACACAGTTATCAATGGGGCCAGCAGAGAACCACGATATGGCTCCAAATCATAACAGAACCCGCCATGTTTCACTCTTGGCAACAGTTCTGTATTATAGGTTTGAGATGGCGTTCTCCAGACCGTAAATCCCGGCAGAAGTGGAAACAATGTGAAAGAAGACTCGCCAGACCATATTACACGCTTCCACCGTCTCATCCAGGCTTTATGACTTAAACACCACCTTTCCTGTTACGGGCATTAGCATCACTGATGAGTGGCTTCAATTGCAGCACGCCAGAAATTCCCTGTTTATAAGCTCCCTTTCTAATTGTTTTGGTATCTACAGGGTCTTGTAACACAACATTATTTCAGCAGTAACTTTTGCAGCTGTGTCTTCTATGCTATTTTATTCGCGTTGGTTCCTTAATGATCGTCTGTCACGATCCTAGACCTTACACTTTCGTCCGCTGCTGTGATTTAGCATAGATGATGTTTTCACTTTCGCTCAATTGCGATTGAAATCTCATACAGTACCTCTTGAAACACTAAACACCTCGGCTACTGCTGAGGAGCACCCTACCATACGGTGCTCAAACAATCGTCTCAATCGTTCGAAGTCTGTAATTCTGATATAATGCAATGACAGCCTCACATAACAGTAACTCTTAACAATCGAACTGTTTAGCACATTTAGCGAAGTAATAGTGCAGTTAGTAAGTCTAAAGCCAGCGCCACCTGCCATTTCATTAAAATCACATCTTTCTTTTTCAAAAAACATGCATTTTACAAGGTATTTCCATATTTTCGTCCACCCTGTATGGAGCTCAAGAACAATTCGAAGAATGTTGTGTGACTCTAAGTGCGAATATGTTTTTCTTTAAATGTCAGGTCAAATAATTTTAAAAACTCTTCTTTGTTAGAAAACCAAAATGCGTACAGAAAGAAAATTTGCTGTTACAATAGTGTGGTATATAAACTATCGGAAGGTTTTACACCTATCAAGGAAAATAGATGGTTCTTCCTGCTGATTAGCTAAAATTTGGCTATTAGAAACGTAACATAATTGACATTTTAGCTAAATCTGGACATGGGGGGGGCGATTTCAAATCTGTTAAATTTACTAAAAAATATCTTCAATTACGTCTTGAATTAATGTAAGCCATACATAAACTCCATCCAATGAACTGAGCCATTATCTCATATCTACTGCCTCAAAGGAGACATCTTTACTTTAGATGAGCAAAATACAAAGTAAAATTTCCAAATAAGAACTTTAAGTCTGCCATTGCATTTTGTGTGCTTAACGTTCAGATTGTACAAGTTGTTGTATTGTAGTGTTTTAAAGTTAATACTTTTATTCAAACATAAAGCACATTGCAAAAAAAAATTTCAACGAAGATAAGATATGTGATGATGTTTCTGTTGATTGAGCTGATGCAGGAGACAAATGAGCAATATTCCAGAACAATGTTTTGCAATCTGGCACGATTATAAAATATTTATCAAATCTTTACGAAATCAAAATCCATTTGTGATTTGTTTCATGTAGACAATTTAAAAATATTATTTATGCTCAACGCAAAGAAAGAAATATCTTAAAATTTCAAGTGATGTAAACTCAAAATATAAATTATGAATAATAAAAGATGAATGATTAAATAAATGTAAAAGGAAGAAATATCCTTCAGGTAACGTTAAACTGACGCTTCGCACAAAATTCCCTTTGCGATGTAATCATTTAACCTTTCCCTGGGAACCATATATTCATAAGTATGCCCTCTTCAGAAAATAGTATATCCTGTAACAAACATTTAAGATGATAAGAATCTCTCTTAGTCTCACACATTGCCGAAAACCTATCTATTTATTAAGATATATATATTGAAGGGTCTTTTACAGCTGCCAATTAAGTTGGAGATAAGATATTTATAATTATAATATATTAATATATATATATATATTAATTATATATAAGCATATAAATATAATATTTACATATTTTATTATTATATATTACAATTATTTAAATAAACATATATATATATATATATATATACTTTTATAGCGCTTCAACTGATACCCACTCGCTCCAAGAACGATAATATTATATTTTGGAAACTACGTAAATATCAAGAAAATTTTCAATTTGCATCGATAATTATAATCTAAATTTAAAAATTTTAAGAAATTGATTGTTGTAATGTGATTATCCCATGACTTTCAAATACATGAGAAAATAAAGAAATTAAAGTAAACGTCACCCCATATATATGTATTATAATGGATAAAATCATTCCCTGATATACAAATAACTTGTATTGCCAAAGATACAACCTTGCTGAAGATTCATCTATGTACTCTTTCAAATGAAATACCTTCCAATGACATCGTGTCTATCATAGATTTTTGTCCTGCTTCCCAAGAGATCGTATTTTAAAATTTGATGGAAGTGATCTACAATCCTTAAAGAATGTTTTCAAATCAGGACGCAAAATGTCTTATATCCATAGCGTCTTGAGTTCGTTCATGCTTGTAGCCAGATTCTCAACAACGGTCTTATGGTGCTGCATACTCCGTAAAAGATCGCTCTTTGTTTTCAAAACCTGCAGTTTGGAGCTAATTACAATATCATCAAACATGGAGTGCCAAACTCATTTATTTCTATGCGCTAAATATGAACGTTTCCTATTTTCGACATGCAACGAAATTTCACATAAAGCCCCTTTCGTCAAAATTTTTACCAATCCTCCATCAGCTGATGTTAAATTATTTGAATGTCTTTCCATTTCATTGCACAAGCAACTCCTACAAGTCAACAATTGGTGATAATCACAGTACACATATAAAAAAAAAGCACTGTCCAGTTTGATCGGTCCTATCATTTTGGCGATAAAGTCGCTAAAATTACAACAATGGATAAGTGTAGATTAATGGATGAAAATAATATTTGGATAGATCTCCGTAAATCCAGTTCTATGACGTTAGCATAAAGCAAAATGAGTAACCTGTGCTAAATTTAGTCAATCGGTTTGTATAGACTTAGATTCTCGTGATGAGGTCAGTCAGTGGTATTTCGTTTATATATATATATATATATATATATATATATATATATATATTATAAGAAATTCCAAAAAAGAGAGAAAAAAATAAATATAATTCACCAAAGACGAAAGAAAAAGAATAACAGCAGAAAGAAAATTAAAAAGTAAGCAAATGAATAAAACTCAAACCTCAAAATAAGCAACAATACAAATAGAAGCAGGAAAATAATTTGAATATAAATGGAAAAAATTAAACAAATAGGTAAATAAACTGAAACACTTATAACTTCTAAATCTAGCTTATTATATATATATATATATATATAGTAAAAAATGAAAACGACTAAGAAAGCAAAATATAAATAACAAAAAAGAATAAATATAATTAGAAAAAATTTAAATAATTAAATAAAAAGAAACTAATAAGCCATAATAAAACTAATAAGCCATAATATTAAAAATTAAATCAATATTGTACACATAAAAAAACATGCTGAAATAGTTTCAGATAAAGCAAAAAGAAAAAAAAATTAAAAATAATGAATTAACTGAAGAAATCTTTAGAGAACTGAGAAGTAAATTAGCATAAATATCAGGCTAAAATATAAAAACAAATGTAAAAACCGAATAAAAAAGAAAATTGAATAAATGAGGAACTAAATTATTAACTAAGTATTAAAAATTTAAATATTATTGAAAAAATTTCGGAATATGAAATAAATGTAAAAGAATAATAAACAGAAAATCACTAAAATAAACATGCGTAAAGTGAAAGTAATGAAATACACATAAATTATGACAAATAAATAAGAAGAAAATAATGCTGTAACAATTGAGAAGTATTATAAGAATCGTTTTGGAATTAAAGCTCCCTTACTCATATTATTAACTACATTTTAAAAAGCAGAAGGAAAAAAAAATTATACAACTAAAAACAAATCAGAAATATGAAAAAAAAAATATTAAAAGGACGAAATTAAAATGAAAAATATCTGCAATATCAAAAGATAATTGTTATACACACACTCATATTTATGCAGGCATGCATACGTGTGTATTTAAGTTACTTTAAATTGAATGAACAAATCACTTAAAAGAAAAATTATACTTTAAAAGAAGGAGGCACACGTATTACCTAAATGAGGTAAAATACGTACATTGCAAAATTATAATTCTGAAAAATTTTGAGATTCGTTTTTTTTTTACTTTAATTTTCCTCTTAAGCAAATAAATAAATGAAAACCACATTATTTGATCACATTATTCGAAACGTGACAAAGTTAAATGTTTTGACCAATATATATATATATTATATTGGTGTAACGTATTAAATTTTAAAGAATATACAATAATTCAAACTGAAATTAGTTTTTTGCGTAACATTGTTTCGGGAAGAGTTTAACATTTTCACAGTTTCTGATATAAATAGCTCAAATAAAATGGAAAACATTCGTAAAAAGAAATTTAAATATTTATATATTAGTAGAAAATATAAAGCAAGAAAGAATAAGAATATACGATACAGTGAGGATCATAAGATGGTAAGAATATAAAATATAATGTATTGCCATAAGAAGTGAGTTTCAGAATTTATAAACATTACAATTTCAGACTTTTACGTTCATAAGTTTAAGAAATGTCATATTTAGTGAAAGAAAAATGACATTTTCTTTTAGGTAAAGAAAATGTCATTCATATATATATATATATATATATATATATATATATATATATATATATATACTATATATATATATATATCATTCCTCAAATCTACATCTAGTTTCCTTTCTCCTATTTTTTAGTAATTTAAATTAAATAAAAAAAAATTTCACACATCATTCCTAATAAAACACAAGGAGATAAAATTTAAAATATTGTAAACAACGAATAACATTGTCACAACACACTTTTTTAAAAAGATGGCGAAAATTGCTTACCGTTTTTATTTTTAAGGCTTTGAATCTCAAAATCTTCTTACCGTTTTTACTATGTTATTTATTCAATGAAATGTAATGCATTACAAAACGTTTAACTATGGATGATTCTTCTCCATCACCTGTTGAACGAATGGCATCCTTCTCAGCGAAATTCTGAACTTCAAAACAGTGAAAGCTCCTTCTACAGGGAGGAAGCCAATTTATCACACAGGCGAAAAACTCGCTCTCGATGATGCTTATATTTAATAGAAAAGAAAATTTATTTCCTATTTATCATTATTATATTTAGTTCTATTTTACTTTCAGTATCTGCTTATAGCAGTTTTACAACTGTCATGTATGTCTTGAAGCAGTTAAATAACGACTCCACAGTCTAATCAATATTCGATAGAGTTTAGAAGTCATAAGCGGGGAGTGTGTTTTCTCTATTTTTTTTTTCTTTTACAATCCGGATAGCTGTGGCCAATTCCCGATCTGCAAAGTTGCTAAGTGATACCGTATGATCGCGGGCTCAAGTCAAGCGTTGTTTCCGTCGAGCTGTGAGTTCGAGTTTTGATTCCTCTTAAAGCATTGCCTTGGTGTGAGGCTGCCGCGTATTGAATTTGCATCAGTTATTTTTATTTTTGTTTGTTTCCGGTAGCCAGAGATTAAGGAATAATCTTGTTTTCCCACCTGTAAGAAAATTTACGAATTTTTTTTCTACTTTCCTTTTTTTACCTTTTCCATCTAAATCGAATCCCTAGACATATATTCAGTTTCAAAACTAATTTCGATACATTGTATCAAATTACATAATATTCATACAGTAAGTTAATTTGTTGATACGTCCCTTAGAAAACCATGCAAAAAATATTCGTGTAAAAAATACAAGCGACATATGGTAAATGTTGGGATATATTCCACAATTTAAAAAACTGTTGTAAGAAGGAAAAAATTCTAAATATTTGCTTCTGAAACCGTGCAAAAAGTAATAATGAAGTCCTTATTACATATTTATAAAACAATACATTTTATTACAAAAAGAATTAAAATTAATGTACCGTGAAAATTCAGTGTATAGATATATATAACATATAAAAATTCAAAATGAAATAAGGTATAAAACTACTCTAACAACAATTTATTGCTACTTGATAACAAGCGTGTTCGTTTATTACGAACTGGATCAAAACTGGTTTCATCATTATATGTGTCTAATATGTCTAGCGCAATTGTCGGCTTTGATTCAAATGAATAATTTCGTTCTTTATTAAAGGTCTCTGTTGGCTGTTTGTTGTTATAAAGTCTATTATTTGAGGGGGGGGGTCTCTTGTTTCATATAAAATTCTTGATATCCTGCTACACAAAACTTACGACTACGTTGAAATTTTAATGAACGCTCCATGTCTGAATCATAAGAAAAAGTTGTTCCCTACTTGAAACAAATTTCAAGGCCTCTCAAATTAAATCAGCAGGTAATAACTGAACTTTGTCATTATAGATTTGAGTTATCGAAATGAAAAAAAATGCATGGATATTTGTAAAAAAAAATCATATACGACAGAAATTGTGATCTTACGGATGTATTTCAAGTTAATAACATGTTAAAACAATTTTATATATATATATATATTATCCAATGATGGAGGAAATTGGGGCCACTTGTAGAAGTTTTTATGTTTTTTAATTTTGTATGCTTATAGAAAATGTTACGTTTCACAAAATGCAAAGCCGTATATATCATTTTAAAGAAAATTTAATATTGAATTCAAATCAAAACTCAAATATTTGTAAAACAAAAAAGTTAATCTGTAAAAGTTATTGATATGCATTGGACACTGCTGATTGTAGTGAGTTATCAGTACTTAGTAGGGTATCCTTTATTTTTCATTACAGCCTCACATAGATGTTTCATTCAGATGACAATAGTTTCAAGCTCTTCCTCGTTACTAAGGGGTGTCAGGACCTTTAAGGCTACACGGTACTCTTTTTCAAAAACTTTTTTTGGAGACAGTAATATTAAAAGTAACTTATGTATTGTTTTCATACTATATTATTAAACTGATTCTGAAAATAAAAAGTCAATTTAACTAGTCCTTATTTTAAAATTTAAAAAAATTTAAAAATATTGAAGTTTTTTTAAACCCTTATAAAATACACAATTTTTGAAATTGTTTAATTATTTTGAGTGATTTATATTTCATACATTATTGCAAACAAAAGTTAGTATGGATTTGAAAATCTGTTCCCTTGTTGATTTTTAATAATTATTTTTCTAGATAAACCTGGAAAAAACAGGAAAATTTTTAAAACTAACTAACTAACTATATTAACTTTAACATTTTTTAAAAAAATAACTAGGTATCCCAGACCTAAATCCATACTAACTTTAATAGAACACATATATCTCAGTATGTATAAAAAATTTCAAGACTCTATCTTGAACAGAAAAAAAGCCTTAGGGATTAGAAAACACTTACATCTTCAAAAATAAAAGTCTGAGAAAAATGCATTTAAAGTTCTTAAAGGCATAAAACAAAAAATTATAATACTTGCAAAGATCTAAATTTTTAATATATTATTTAACTACTTATATAATATATGAAAACACTACTTTAATTAAATATTATGGCAAATATTTTTATTTATTCAAAATATGTTTTTGCAAAATATCGATATAGCATTTTTTACGATGACAGATAATTCAGCTTAAAGTTAACATAATAATTTCACAAAAGTTTTAAAACACAATACACTTATAAAAAATAATAATGATATAAATAAAAGTTTAAAAAAAGTTAAAAACTACCAGGTTTGTACATAGCACCTAATTTTTTCTGAATTTTAAATCGACGCAATTTAGCAAGTTTTATTTTTTTCTGCGCGACTTTAAAATTTGCAGATTTCCTTTTCTTTCTGAAATAGGTTCTCCTACAATGAGTAAAGTACACTAAATGTTCTGATGACAAACTTGTTACAAATTCAATTAGCATCCTGAAATGTTTTTAGAGCTTTTAATGTTTCAACAATAAATTCAGGTATTGCACTCAACATGGCAATCAACACGACTCCTAGAAGCTGTATTTTCTTTGGAATATTTGTCCCATATCATCGAATGTAATGCTTCATTAGAATTGTGTGTCAAACCACTGACACATGTGCTTAATAATTCAGTTGATGCTAATCGCTGATAAATAGGCAAGATTTTGGGCAAATATTCTTCGTTGATTGTTATTTTTACCCAATCTTTGTGAATACTTGATTTTTTTCCACGTGCTAATGATAACTGGTAAAAACACCAAGAGTCAAAGAGCAAGATTGTGTCCCGGAAACTAATACTCTCAGATCTTTCCCATAATTTCACAGCTGCATTTACTTCCATTGCACTAGATGATCCGACATGTGTTGTACTACAAACATTTTGTTGTCCTTTGTACCAAATACGAAATTCAGCACTTTCTTCTCCAAGCTCAAATTTAGTCTGTTCACATTCTCCACGCCGCTTTGACATTACTTCGTAGTCTATCACAAAGCCAGTCAGCAAGTCGATAACATATCCTATTCCGATATTTGACGTTGACGTATGTTCTCTTGTCAACCAGCTTCCATCATATGACATTCCAATACCGACTATATCTTTATCATTCCTTGAGCCCTACGCCTCAATGACATCTTTACGAATATAAAGCAACGGCTGATTTGACCCAACAAGATGTCCAATCAGAACTTTTGTCTTATAATGTCTTTTAAAAGTTTTACTAAACATTATATTTCAATTCATATGCATGCAGAATTTTTCCAACGATGAGTAGCCAAGTCACAAACTTAACATACCTTGCACTAATCTCATATTTACATCAAATGGAACATTAAAAAATTGATGCTTGCTAACATTTGATATTTGATGTAATATAGCATCAACTAATTGTTATAAACATGTTTCACTCTAGGTTTGGTCACAATTAACACATACAACATTCACTTTATATGCAAATCTATTTCTTTGACCATAGCAAAGTTTTAAAGATACACTATGGCAAATATTGCTTAAAAATATTCCAAAATTATCTGTAAACAAACATTCAGTATCCACTATAATGTAATTTGAAAGATACTTTTATATGTAGCAGAAGTATTAAAGACATTTGTATTCTGAAGTTTTGTAGTTATATCCACTAAAGCAGGTTTTTAGCATTGTCATTATCAGCAGTACTCCATCTCTTAGAAATGTTGATTCTCTTCTCAAGCTGCAAAAGTTTTGTCCGTGGCATTTTCTCAACAGAAAAAACTTCACTTAAACAATTTAAAATAGCTTTTAAGTGATATAAATTATATGCAGAATAAATATTGGTCTTGAGAAATACCTTTTCTTATCAATTTTGGCTAAGTAACTATAAGCACATCAAGAACTCAAAATATAAACAAACATAAATGATTTTAGCAGTGAAAGTTGAAGTTAATATCTACTTCTCTGCAAGTATCGATATTATTTAAAAAAATATCAGTAATTAATTAAATTTAAGAATGGAAAAATGCTTTAAAATGAAACCGAAACTAACCACGCCCCCCTCAGCTGTCAAAAATAGTGACTGACAATGCTCAGAAAACTTCAAATATCTTAAAAACTAATTGGTTAATAGATCTAAAATTTGGGGCCAAGATTCCCAAATGTATCGGCTACAGGAAAATGCAAAAAAAAAAAAATTCGATAAATTTGTCATTTTTAGGGTACTGTGTAGCCTTAAAACTTTCAAAAAATCGATTTTCTAAAAATAAGATTTTTTATATAATTTGGATTATTCTGATTAATTTGGAACCAATAGTGTTTTGATATTCCTATTAGTTGCAAAGTTATAGCCATTCAAAACGAAGTCACTTTTGCAAAAAAAATCCCAGTGTGGGTGTGGTCAAAAACATGGCGGCTGACACACCCACTTTAGTTCTTGTTTTGCTTTCCCGCAGTTTAGTTTAATCTTAAGATTTTTCGCAATTAATTTGGCCTCAGTTTTTAACAAATATTTTTTCTGTAAAGTAGGAAATAAACAACTAAATTTCCCCATGTTCCACATTCTTCATGGTTTGTTTACAAGTGTGCGAGAATTTTTGAGTGGAATTTTATGTACTTATTTGCAGCTATTTGAACCTATTTTCTTTCAAATTTTAGCGTAATTACTATGGGTAATAAAAGAAAAGGTAACAAAACGCGATCAAAAAGATCGTTTTGTGGAAATCAGTTTCTCAAAAAAGAAAATATTGATGGGTGCAAGTTTTTTGCCCGAGTTGAAAAAAAAAGTCAGCACTTCATCCAAAAAACTATCTACTTCTTTGGTTCATTATGAAAATGTAGAAACAGAAACATGTGAAAACTTTAATGGATATCGCATGATTGACGTAACAGTATTTTTGAAGTTTTTTAATGATACTGCCATGTGCAAGAATTGCCAATCTCCATTAATTCTGACTGAAAAATCAAAAATTGGACTATATTCATTATTTCAAATTCATTGTTCGAGATGTGATTATTCGTCTAGCTTTCGAAGTTGTCCAATGATCGGTGAAAAAAAGAATGTGCCAGAAATTAACAGAAGATCTGTTTTAGCTATGTGGAGCATAGGTGAAGTTTTGACTGCTCTTCAAACTTTTTGTTCTGTAATGAGTTTGCCTTCCCCGATATCACAAAAGACATACGATCTCATAAACACTAAAAGTTTGAGCTCAACGAAAGATTTGGCTCTTTCTTCCATGAAAAACGCAGTTTTGGATGAAAAATCTATGACCGAAAATCTAAATGCACTCACAGTTAGCGGTGATGGTACTTGGAAGACGAGGGGGCATATATCATTGATTGGCGTATGCACTCTAGTTGGTGCCGAGTCTGTCAAGGTTGTTGACATTGAGGTGATGTCGTCTTTTAGCAAAGGATATGTTTCATATAAAGGATTGAAATTTGGACCCACCTACTTGCAGTGGTTGTCTAAACATAAACCTGTTTGTAAAAAAAATCACTCTGGTTCTGCAGGTAAAATGGAAGTAGATAGTATGAAACGCATTTTTCTCAGATCCCAACAGAAGCACAATGCCAAATATTTACGATATATAGGTGATGGAGACAGTAAAACATTTCTTGCGCTGTCAAATGAATACCCATATGGGAAAGACGTGCAATTAGAAAAAAATCGAGTGTGTTGGCCATGTGAAGAAAAGGATGGGCAGTAGACTACGAAAACTCAAAGCATTGCAGGGAAATAAAAAACTTTCTGATGGAAAAACAATTGGGGGAAAAGGAAGACTAACAGACGTCTTAATTAATAAGCTGACCACTTACAATGGTAATGCCATCCGTGGGAACAGTACTGATGTGAGAAGCATGAGGACAGCTATTTGGTCCATCTGGGCACATTCAGGCAGCACTGATAAGGAACCCATGCATTGGTTCTGTCCGAAAGGTCCGAATTCTTGGTGTCGTTATAATAAGGCAGAATGTGATAGTAAGAATCATGAATATAAACACAAGAATTCGGTCCCCAAAGCTGTGATGGAGGTCATTAAGCCTGTTTTCAAAGATCTTTCTCATCCTTCACTTCTGAAAAAGTGTTTAGGTGGGAAAACACAAAATCCTAATGAGTCTCTCAACTCATTAATTTGGAAATTTTGCCCAAATGTTGTAGGATGTGGTCGTAATGTGGCAGAAATTACTGCCTATTTAGGTACGTGTGTTTACAATGATGGGCAAAGTTCCTTGGTTTCGGTAGCAAAAAAATTAGATTTGCTCATTGATAAAAAAAATGAAAATGCATTTTCAAATCTTGGATAAACTGCGAGTCAGGAAAGCTGAAAAACGAGTAAGCGAACAGTCACATGAAGCTCGGAAAACAAAAAGACTGAAACTTATAAAAGATAATGAGAACATGAGAATGAAAGAAGATGATGTATATGTGCCAGGAAGTTTTTAAATGTTTTTTTCCACATTACTGGAGTATAAATTATGTTTTTCACAGTTAAATATTGAGCTGTTCATTTCTAACGTGATGCTGTTTGTAATAGTTTGAAAGGTCATAATGATATACCATGCAATAATCTATGTATAATAGTCCGAATAAGCTTTTAAATAATGTTATGTATAATTTGTACTTTATATCTTATAAGTTTACTGCATTACTTTATTGAAATGTATGCATTTAGAAAAATATCTCAACTGCTGTGAAGCTTTTTTTAAAATCTTTTTAGGATTACATAATAAGTCAAATAATTCTGTTGGTTGTATGTTCACTGTTAATTGTTAAAATTAAGATTTTTTTAAAATTATGAATGCTTTATTTGATGAGTAACTAAATACGTTTTAAATTATTCTAAATTTTAGCTTTACAATATATTCCAATTTTTTTTTCTTTTACTTTTTTATATTCTAGACAAGATATATAAAGTGGTTATGCACCATTAAGAAGTTATTTTGTATAACTTAAACCTAAAGTTAAGTCATTAATACTGTCACATTTTGTAAATGTGTATATTTTCAAATACCAAAAATGTCGAAATAACTCAATAGTCTTTCTTTATGACATTTGTGGCCTATAAAGTGAATTAAACCAAATTAATACTATATATATAACGTGCATTTGTAAAATAATGACTTAATTATGAAATGAGAGGTTTTTTATGTTGGCTATTATAGTGGGTGTGAAATTATTCAAATTTTTAACTTTAAAGTCATTTTTCTCAAAATATGCTTTTTTCAACTTTCACGTAAGACGTATGAAATACTAATATTTAGAAATGGATGAAAACTTTTACATATCTTCTAATTACTATTCTCTAGATGCTAAAGCTAAATTTAAAGTAATTTGATGGAAAATAATTTTTTAAAAAAATTTTTAATTTTCAAAAACTTCAAAAATTTACAATTTTCAAGTTTTAAACTTTTTAAAAAAATATTGACATAGTATTTTGGAAAAGAAATAGATTCAGCACCTGAAATCAAATGTTAGGTTTAATTTGAGACTATTTTGATGGTATTCGCATAATATTTGAACTGTACGTTTAATTTGAAGTGAAACTCTCATTTCCAGAAGAAGAAAAAATTAAGTCTTCAAAATACAGCAAATAACTTTTTTTAAAAAAATAAATTTTTATATTTAACTATTAAATTATACATATGAAACCATTTTAAACTCATAAAAAAATTTCATCCATTTCAGTTGATTGTTATGCATAATACAGAAGTTTAAATAAAAGGCGTTTTAGACACATTTTTCGAAGGTTAAAGGGTCCTGACACCCCTTTGATGCTAGGAAACAATTATAGTTTCAATTAGTGCCCTTTTATTTGATTCATTTGGAGAAGAGTTTTCAAATGGTGACACAAGTTTTCGATAGAATTAAGGTCAGGACTGTTTCTGAATAATGCTGAAAAATAAATGAAGAATTGTATGAAAAGAGATTTCAAATTGAAGGTAGAAGTTTTTATTTAACAGAATAAAGTCAATATATTTTCCAGCATTCAATGTCCCATTGATTATCTAAAGGTGACCTATACCATCTGCTTACATGCATGACTCAATCATAAAACTAAATGTAATTTTCAAAGTTGCCTGAATGCAGTCAGGATGTAGCTCATCACCTATTCCACGCCTTATATATTTTTGCCCATCACTACCAATAACTATATCTCAGTTTCATCCCCCAACAAAACTTGTGACCACTGATCCTCTGTCAAATTAATTTTTTTCTTTTGCCTGTAGTCTTTTTCTGAGCTGCTGAAAATTAAGATAATTTTTTTTTTTGGATTTCTACCTCTTAGATCAACGTCTTTTAATCTTCCCCTGATTGTTCACATGAACCTACTGAAACACCAGAATCATTCACATAACTTCTGATGGGCAGTGACGACATTCTTCTATCTTGGAGACATAGTCCTATTATTCTTCTGTCATCAACACATGTGGTGTTTATGGCCTTTTCCTACCTTTTTTTATGGAATTTGTCCCTTGATATCGTAAATAAGACTTTCGGACCCATGATAAAGTCCCACCTGTCTTGCAATTTCAGCAAAGGAAAGACCGCTTTCTCATGACACAAAAATCTTACATCTCTTTCTGGGCGTCCTATCTACTCTTTTATTTGATATCATTGTTTCTCGATAAAATATTTTAATTTTTTATAATAATTCCTACTCGTAATATCATTTATGATTACATAAGAAATAGTCTTCCTTCTACATAACGAGGCACAATAATGATTTGTTCCAAATCTAAACATGGTGTCAGCTTCTGCTGGTATTTTATTTATAGTTGAAACAAGCCATTTGATTGTTTCCAAAACCATTGCGGATATTGGATTAGTTCTCAGAACAAGAATATTAATTAGTCACAAAAGTTAGACATTATAAACCACTTCATAACGGCTTTTGTTTCTTAGATTAAAGTACATATAACTTTTTTATATTGAAAATATTTGAATGTTGTTTTTGTATTGAATTCATTATGAAATTCTCCTGAAACTGAAGTATACGACTTTGCGTTTTGTGAAACGTAACATTTTTTTATAAGCATACAATGTTAAAAAACATAAAAACTTCCTAAAGTGTCCACAATTTCGGTCATCATTATATGGGAATATATATAAACTGCTGTTTGTAGAAAATGCAACACCATGAAGGAATCATCAGAATCAAATGAAATTCGCAGCAAATGTCAATTATAGGATATTATGCAAATTAATAAAGTTTCAGAGCCATCGCGCGTGCGCGGCGCCCTCTGAATTGATGCTGAAAGCGTATAAATAAAGTGCTGTAGCGGGACGTTGAAAAAAGTCTATGATTATTTGTTAGTGGCAAACGTTTAGTGAGACCTGAGTATGCCTCCACGACGGAAGAATAAGAAATTCAAGCAACTTACGGAGTTTGAACGAGGGAGGATAATCGGCCTTCGAGAAGGAGGATTTTCCTATCGCGCAATAGCAGCTCGTATGCAGCGGAACAGTTCCACAGTGATGCGAGTTTGGAAGCAGTGGACCGACGAGCACCGAACAACTCGAAAAACAGGCACTGGACGACAGAAGGTGACGTCAGAGCGCGATGACCGACACCTGCTCCGCATGGCGGTGAATGATCGCACAGCTTCCTCCAGGCAGCACGTTGGTCTACTGCTACAGGTGTACAATTGTCGGCTTCGTCAATTCGTCGTCGTCTGCTGCGCCGTGGATTGCGTGCAAGGGTGCCTTTATACAGGATTCCCCTCACGGCGAATCATCGACGGCTGCGTTGGCAGTGGGCTCTTGAGCACAGAGACAGGCGAGCTGATTGGCACCAAGTTGTCTTTTCAGATGAATCACGCTTCAATTTGTGGACCCATGATGGCCGTGTTCGTGTTAGACGTTATGCCGGTCAACGCTGCCTTCCTGAGTGTATTATTGAACGACATAGTGGTCGAACACCCGGAGTTATGGTCTGGGGTGCGATTTCGTATCATGGACGATCCAATTTGATACGAATTGAGGGTCATCTCAATAGCAACAGGTACGTCCGTGAAGTGCTACAGCCCGAAGTCGTTCCTTTCCTTCAAGGCATCCCTGGAGCTATCTTTCAGCAGGATAATGCACGCCCACATGTTGCGCGGACTGTTCGAGACTTCTGTTCAGCACAACGCATGCAACTTCTTCCTTGGCCTGCTTATTCACCGGATATGTCGCCTATTGAGCACGTGTGGGATATGGTTGGTCGGCGTCTCGCTCGTGATCCGCGTCCTGCAGTTTCCAAAGACGAACTTTGGTTGCGCATACAAGCGATATGGAATTCTCTTCCTCAAGCAGATATTCAACATCTGTTTGACTCCATGCCACGTCGTATAGCAGCACTTATTGCAGCGCATGGTGGCTGCACCAAATACTGATTTCGGACGCTTAATTTGTTTCTTTTGTTTTGAAAATTTCATCATTTATTTGTATCAGTACAAGTCGTTTCTGCATTAAATTTCATTTGATTCTGATGATTCTTTCATGGTGTTGCATTTTCTACAAACAGCAGTATATATATATATATATATATATATACTGCTGGCCATTAAAATGGCAGCACGAGGAAGGAATGATCTGACGAAAGTCAAAATCACATGAAATGAAGAAACTGTTTGAATACGTAAATGATAAGTATTTCAGGGCATTTAGACGAAGCGGGGAGGGGAGAGAGAAACGACATCTGAAGCACCCCATAATAGAAAAGTTGTGTAGTGGATTTCTCCTTAGGAAAGCGCTATGTAAGGTCAAAGTATGCCCAATATATCCTGTTATGCCTCGAGTAAGAAGAAGATATACTTACTAGGAAGTGGCGAAATTTAACAGAAGCAGGGTTGTTGGTTATCAAAAGTGTCGATATTTATTCCATGATATAGCTTGTCGCAAGAACATTTCACAATTTTCTTCTTAAAATAACCTCTCTATAGCGAAGTGCATTTTCTATATAATGAAATTTTTCTCTTGTGATTCAATTTTTTTTTCTTCCTATTTTTGAAGTATTTCTGGACATTTCAAATTATTCTCTCTTTTAACATGTTTTATGGTGGTCATAAATTTTGAACTGGTTTTTATTGGGTGCCTAATTTGCCGAGAGCAATATAATTCTGGGCGTTTTATCCAAGATTTGCAACCCTTAACCCCCATTGTCAGCTCAATAGAAACATCTTCGATATCCCCTTACACCCTCAGTGGAATTGCCTCGCGTTCCCGTGTCCTTGAATTAGTCTCCAGTTCATTTATAGCATTAAACGGTCATACGGGTAACTACGTTTCTTGTAGCTCGAAATGTCAAAACGTAAGTGTTTGAGCATCGAACAAAAATATTTAATTCTTCAGGAAGTGGATAAAGGCGTCAAAAAAAGGATATTGCTTTAAAATTTGATATTCTTCCAAACAGCTTACCAACAATTATAAAATATCGAGATAAGCTACAAAATTATTATTCATCGATTTCTTGTTCAAAGCGTTTAAGAACATGTGTCTACGAAGATGTCGAGGAGGCAGTTTTGAAGTCAATACGCACAATGCGAGATAAAAATGTTCCGATCTCTGGACCTTTCGTAATAGAGAAAGCTCTTCAATTTGCGAAGGCATTGGGATACGACCAATTTCCAGGTAGCAATAGATGGCTAGAAAAATTTAAGAAAAGACACGGAATTGTAGCAAAAGCAAAGATGGGAAAAGTAAAGATGTTGATGATAATGATATTAAAAATTGGATAATAGAGATACTGAGTAAAATTTTAAAAGACTCTAAGCCAGAAAACATCTTTAATGCAGATAAGACTGCTTTATTTTTTCAATATTTGCCTCAAAAAAACTAACATTTAAAAACGAAAGATGCTTTGGAGGAAATCATAGCAAAGCAAGAATAACTGTCATGTTAGCAGCAAATATGACTGGACATCAGAAATTAAAACCACTTGTTATAGGAAGAAGCAAAACTCCAAGATGTTTCAAAGGTGAAAAATTTTTGGAAGTTGATTATGACTTTAACAAAATAACTTGTGGATAATGTCAGAAATTTGTGAAAATTGGATTCAACAGTTGGACAAACGTATGGTTAAAGAACATCGCAAAATTGCTCTTCTTTTAGATAATTATCCTGCCCATCCGAAGGAAATCACCCAAAATTGAAAAATGTTACAGTTTCTTATTTGCCACTAAACACCACATCAAAGCTGCAGCTAATGGATCAAGTGGTGATAAAAAATTTTAAAGTACACTATCGCAAGAGGATATTACGAAAAGTTATCACTGCTCTTGAAAACACTCAATCCATGCCAAATATTAATTTACGGGAAAGCATTTCAGAAATTTCGAAAGCGTGGAACTATAATGTTACAGATCGTACCAATTATAACAGTTTTGCCAAAGCTGGATTCTTTGTCTGCAGTGAGAGTTCGGAGAGTTTGGAGGACAAAGACGATTTTTCCTTAGAAGAAATAAAAAAAAAAAGAAATGGATACAGTAAAGGAAAAACAAGAAATTACGGATTCTGTGCTGCTTGATGATTTTTTTTTATTCTGAAGCTGAAACCTCGAGATCACTAACTGAATCATATATTGAACAGTGTGACAAATAAAAACAGTACTGCAATGGATTACAATGAAGACGAAGATGAAGATGAAAACGATGATATTGCAGAAATCAATAAACCTTCGTATGACCAAGATTCAAACTGACAAGTTCGTAGCATTCGTGTTGCTTTTTGTTCCGGCAGTTATAATTAATCTATCATTAGGAAATTTAAAAAATATGTAGCAATCTTATTCCCAATGATTCATGAAACTTTTTTTAAAGTAGGTTCTAATATTCAGTAATATCTATAAGTTAATTGATATAATGAATTCAAAGATAAAATGATTATCAAAATATTACTGTCTTTTGTTGAAAATATTTGAAGTATAAGCACAGGGGGAAATAATGATGGATTTTTGGGAGTATTTTACACTCGTGAGGAAAAAATGTGGAGGTTTACTTGCCGAGTTCTTAAAAGATTGCTTCTGGAAGGTATTGTATTTTGATTTCTATCTCATATTATTGATTAATATAAAAAATGCAAGGACCACGAAATATTTCCTTACTAATTCTAAAACTAAATAATATGTCAAATATATCTAAAAGTTTTGAAGATTATTTAATACAGATTAATTTATAGGTTTATTAATAATTTAACAGTAGCTTGTAAGTAATTTAGATTACAAAACCTAACTTAAAAACTAACTTATGAATTAGTTTATTACAATAATGCTAACTGAATGTTTATCTTAAGGTCTAAAATCTTACCTTCCTCAAATGAAATTATAAAATTAAGTATCCCTGTTAATAATAAAGTAGAAAAGCAATTACTTTAAAACATGAGTTCATTTTTGTACATAAAAATGTGAAATATTTCCCATGAATGTTTTGACTGAAATCATCTTATTGCAAACATTGTATTGTGTTCAAATGTATTCTGCTTCTGCTTAGATGTGCATATGAATCAATCTTTTGATTTTGGAGTCCCATCTTCCCCTTACACCCCCCCTACACGTGTGGTCCTGTTTTGAGTAGTGCCTCACATTTTTTGGGGATGGGGTGGAGTCAGGGTTCTTGCAAATAATCATCATGAAGAGGGTGTAATGCAAGACTTTAAATTTGACGGGCTCGAACTTTTCATGTGCTATAGTGTGGAAGCTTTGTGAGTGCGGTACCAATAAACTGCTGAGGTGCTAATAAAATGTCAATCAAACAAATCCTTTGCTTAAGAGCCATGACTTCAATAAAGTGTTACATTTCTTTATTTCAGGATAATAAAACTAATTATAAGCGAAAAGTTCATTAATTATCAATATTGTTTGATTTATGTTCAAGTGCATCTCTAAAAAGCGATGAAAATATTTTTAAATTTTTCAAAAAAAATTGAATTCATTACCAGTAAAAAAATCAAATTAAAATATATTTTTAAAAAAAAGTAACTATAAATTTTTGCCAGATTATAAATTATTGTTCAGATTCATACAATTACTAGATATTTTCTACCTGTATTTAATATATGTTTTCAATATTTTATGGTGTAACACACTGATAAAAAAGTTTGGAGCAATTTATCATTTGGTGATTGCAGTCCATAATATTCAGCTTAGAGGTGTAATCGTGAGATTCGAGAACAAAAACATGTAATGAGCATTTAGAGAAATGTCATGAATTCCCTTATAAAAGACATTTTGCACTATAAAAATAACACTCAAATTACGATGGTGACTTCCCTTGGTAAATAGTTTCGTTAATTTGGTATCACCTGTAAGTTCCGACATGAGATCGTCGATTACGATTAAAGCATTAGACAAACTGTTTATATTAGAAGGTAATCCATCAAAAAATTCGATGCCTTTCATTTCACTATAAAGAGATTGATAGGCACCATATAATTTTGGGAGGAAAAGGATAAATCATTTTAAAATCTATTAACTTTTTAATCAGTTGTGTCTTTCCACAACCAGTAGATCCTGCCACGATCATCGTGAAAGGATGTTTTAACTTTAACGCTTCCATTATAACTAAAAGAAATCTTTATGTAAAAGTGTATTTATACAAGAAAATTGTCATAAGAGTAAGATATTTTTTTCACACACAAAAAGCTATAAATACAAAAAAAAGGTAAACACAAATTTTTCTTTATTGCTTAAAAATCATTCTTACACCAAAACGTTTTTTTACAAACTGATACAATCGAAAATCATTCTTTTGACACTGACGCAAATTGTTTATAATTGAATACATAGAATCTCCTTGACTTCTCTTGAGAATGAAATAAATACAATACGCTCCGCATACGTTAGATGTGGGACTTTGAAATGCATTTGAATTCCAGCATACTGTAGAGTAGTTTGAAACCAAGTCTCGAAATGATAATCCATAATATTCTGGTGGATGTCCGTAGGAGTCGAAAAACTCGAGACGATTGTTTTCGTGATAGAAAGCCAGCCAGTGTGATCCGGGTTGCGAAGAGTCGTCCAAATTTACCACGCATGTAGATTTTCCTTTTAACTTCGGTACTGTGTCCGATGCGAAAACTCCACGGAAAAAAGGGTCCGTAACAGGGTCATTGATAGAATAAAATATATTTGATTTCCATCCATTTTTAGTTTCCAAAGTCGTACAAAATGTTTCTCGTCTTAATTATCTCTACAACGTTATCGAATTCGGCAAAAATAAGTACACAAATGGTTTGACTCAGTGCCTTAGTAAATTTTATTTCTAACCTAAAATTACATTTTTTGATCAAGTTCTAGTGATCTCCATTGCATAGATCAGGTGACAAATTGAAAGCAAATAACGTGTTTCCGTTTATATACTCTTTTCTCGATATAAAAAGACCCTGGTCTTGACCTAATTTTTCAGTTCCACTAAATAAACTATGAAAATCTTTGATGTAATTATTTTGAGCAAAGTTTAGCTCCATAGGATTATGTGGAGTTGGCTGACCGTCTACGTAAACACCTATGAAATTGATGTCGTAATGTTTGAATTCGAAAGGAGATTTCGTGAATGTACCATGGAATGCATCGTTATCGACACATCCCACAATAATTCTCTTTGGCATTTGGCCAATGAATATATTATCTTGCACGAACGACATACTTCCTTGCGGTACGGAGTATACTTTACACAAAACTCGATTAATTGGATATTTCGCCGTCTCATTTTCCAAAGCTTTCACGTGACCCAATACAACTCCGGGGCTAACATGCACTTTTCTTACTAATAAGGTAATTTTCTCTAGTATTACTTTATGTCCTTCTTTTCCTTGCAGGCAAAACTCTGGTTTACTTCGAATCAGTTTTATTTTTAAATCCACTAAATTCAACAGTAATCTCTCTTGATGAAATAAGTCACAGTGTAAGCTACCAATCATATCCACGGAACCACTTAAATTGAAAAATTCAGACCGTTTCTTCAATCCATCTTCGTTATCTTTATAAAACATTTCAGATGTCAGTTGAGAAGTTTTACTATCGAATCCATGAATCAGCAAAGTTTCAATGTAAGATCTGTATGGGTACGTGTTACTTGAATTGGAAACGAGTCGTTCATTGAGGGAAATATCTACTTGCGAGAATAGAGAATGTAGAAATAGATTAACAGGACCAATCGTTGTGTCTTTTTCTATGGGTGAACCATCTGCTTTCACAATTTTTGCTTTTAAGTAAAGTTGTGTTTGACTCAAATCCAGATATTCTTCACCGCTTCCAGAGACGTGAAATTCAACAGGACCGCCATCAAATACGTTGGATAATGGATGAAATTCTACCCACTGACTACTTTCTATGGCTGTTTGGGTGGCAGGTAAATGAAAAAGTTCCAATTCTGATTTGACACATTCGGGGGATCCTTTTAAAATAAATGCCATTATGGATCAAAAATATCTTGTCCTCTCACCTTTCTCACTTTGTTTGAAATGACCCACTTCTGTTTCTTTCGCATCCATTTATATTTTCCTCGACCAATCATCGATTGAACATGTTCGATAGCCTTTCGAGCCATGCCTCTACCTGCTTCTTCACTTCGCTTTTTTGCAGCAGTTTTGAAATCTTCTCCGGATAATACATCACTAACTACTCTCGTTCCGGTCCTCAGAGCTTCTTTTCCTACAACCTTTCCACCCTTCACCAAGAAGGGTAAAGCAGCCCTAAACAATCGACGAAAAATCCCTCCCAATCCATAGCCTTTTTGAAATGACACACCTTCGTAATATGGAACTCCAGACCCCGTATGATTCGTGTAATGGTCTTCAAACTTTTTTGTACAACACACGTAGGGTACTTTCAAGATGTGACTCATTTCCTTAACATATAGTAAATGATTTCTATTCTTTGATGTACTGCGTATTTATAGTATTTGTCGCATGCGGAAATGCAGAACAACAATCACTTTACCTCTTTCGAAAGGCACTAGAGCACCTGAGTTTAGACGAATTTCGATTTCAATAGTGTGAAAAGATTGACGTATAACGGGAACGTAGTGAGGTCTATCGTAATGAGCACTCACATCACCGTCAGTTCCAGATACTCGGACGATTCTTAAAAGAGGAAAATCTACGTGACCTACCAGCACAGGTTGTACAATATCACTGTAAACGTAAAAAAAGGGAAATGCTGCCTGTGGATCGGCTACGAAAGAACTTTCTTCAGTCCCGCTCACGAGCTGAGAACGAAATCCTAATACGTCGCACAAACCTTCTTGCAGAACCACTTTCGCATTGTTTTGAGTTTTTATTTTCACTCGTTTATTATTAGCATTGAATTTAAAGGAAATTTTGCCTTCGTGTGAAGAAAGTAAACATAGATTTTAAAATTTCGGGAACCGATTCGTAATAACCGGGGGGCAACTTTCTTGTTACTAACTTCCCGTCTCCTAAATCAAACCCAAATATATTATTATTTTCATTTATGTAATACCAAGTATGCGGATAAATTATTTCGGCCAATCCGACTTCCCACTTTCCTTCTGAAAGAATGGGTGTAGGTAGTTGCGTAACGAAACTTGAAATTTTGTTATTTGGAAAATAATGCAGAGAACTGTCGGACGGTAGTGTCACATAGAAAGACATGTTTTGCTAATGAATGATACTCGGTTCACAAAGTCTATTTATAGCATTTTCACATCACTGACCCATTTATTAAATTTTTCTGGATATCCTAGGAATTTCACAAAATATTCTAATTTCCCCTTTCTTTTCTTTTCTTTAAAACTTTTTCCACTGGGTAATAACCAGAATCTGTAACATTTTGTATTTCCTTTTCGTAAAAAGTGCTTTCGATAACCTCACCTTTGAGATCTTTCAGCATATAAACGAAAGGATTTCTGGGTATAACTTTGTAGATTGTAAATATTTCCATAGACCAATTATTTTCGTAACCTTTCTCAAATCTCCCTTTCCATTTACTGATACTCACTTTATCATTTATTTTAAACATGGGCTGTTTGACATTTGGTTCGCTCAAGTCGGCATACAGGTTTTGCCATACTTTGGCTTGATTATCAATGCTTACGTTCAAAGGCCCCATCTTAATGTTTCGGTGCCACGTCTGATTATAACTAGATATAAGTTTATCTATTACATCTAATTACTTTCGAGTATTGTACTCAGTGAAATATTTCGTCATTTTAGACATCAAAGTTCTATGAAAACGTTCGACAATGCTGGCTTTCGTTTCATTATTAGTCGTAAAAAAGTGAACATTCATTTTCTTAAAATAATTTTGTACAGTTTTATTTTTGAATTCTGTTCCTTTGTCCGTTTGCAGTGATATGGGTTTCCGTTCTCTAAATATTTTTTCGAAACCTTTTTTCAATGCTATGACTCGTTTTATCTCTTAAGGGTATTGCCCACGCATATTTTGAAAACACATCTATACATGTTAAAAGATATTTATAACCATTATTATACTGACTTAAAGATTGCAAGTCTAATAGATCTGCTTGAAACTGTTCATCTGTTCCCCCTACTATGACCCGATTCCTCTTAAACTTTCGTCTTGCGGTTTTATGTAAAGTATAAGAATCTTTAGTTTCTAACCATTGTTTGATATCTTTCTTTTTAACACGATTTCCTAAAGCTCTATACAATGTATTTACACCTCCAAAACTTGCAGGTTTTTCAGGATTTATACATATATTCTATAGGCATTCCTATATATGCGCATCACCTAGCACAAGCATGCAGTGAAATGAAAATGATTGTTCAAGTACTTATACACGCAAAACAAAAATGCGCGTAAAATCGAATAAGAAAAAAAAATAAAATTAATTCAGATTGAAATATATTCATTCAGTTCATTCAAATGAAAAAAGTAGATAAAATAATAATATCCAATTCAACAACTTTGCGCGGAAAAGAATCATTTATTCAAAATACATTCCTTCTAACTCATGTGACAATTTTTTTAATTTATCTTCAATAAAAATACTTTTAATGGATCGATTAAAAAAATACTTTTAATTATTTATTCCAATTATATTCATTTACCTAGAATAGCACTTGTCTACCAACACAACGAGCTTATCGCTTCGTAAATAACAATACCAAAGATAACGGGTGGGGTGCCTTATCGATACAGTAGGTACACAATGATAACCTTATCAGTATATCCAGACCAACACGACAAGGGGGGAGCGGGGGGGAGTATGACGTCACTTCCGTCCCGTATAGACAGCCGCTTACTACTTCTGCATATGTTTTCGAGAATAATTGGGGGCTCTCATGTGGATTTTATCTGTCAACTATGGTTGAAGTCAAACTGTGGTTTATAATTTGATACGATACAGCAAAAGAATAAATGTAAGTTTATGGAGCAAGGAGGGAATACGGCTCTTATGTTATTGCCAGAAAACAAGAGCGGGTGAGTACCGATGCATTATTTTAACTCCTTTATTCATCATTTTGAAACACACGCAATAAAACTTATAAAAATAGAAATAGACATTAATAAAGATTTCGTATATAAATTTCTCTCTTTCACTTAATATATATAATCAAATATCCCCATATTGTTTCTAGTAACATTTATTGAATATCTACATAAATATAAGCGGAAGGGATGTCCAGCATTTTTTAACTTAATTTTATTACATTAAAACTGAGAACAGATTTTGGTTAAAGCATAGAATGTACTAACGAAAGCTATTGAACATAAGAAATGAAGAATCCTTAGTTCATGTACTTATAAACATCTTAAATTTTTTATTTCATTATGTTTTATAAGAAGTAAGAAGATCGCTGGATGGAATTAGCTAAATATTTGACATGGTTTTTGATACACTAGTAAAATATCCATATGTTTAAATAATTGAAACAGTTGTTCACAGTTTAGGTGTTCATAAATAACGATATAAACAAAGCAGGATTGTGATATGTGGAATATGTTTTTTGTCCCTAAACGTAGCTATAAGAAACCACGAAAGAGGATGATATTTTTTTTTCCAAATTAAGTGTCCAACATTGTACATTTAGTTTAAACTCGTGAGAAGTATTATGTCTAATTTGATTGAAAATGAAGTTGCAAGTTACTGGAAATGAATCATCTTTTTTGTCATTTGGTTTAAAAGCAATTAAATAAAATACATATTTTTCATTATCATACAATCATGTTTAGGTCCCATTTAGAAAGCGTGAAAATTGTTCATTTCAATTTCAGATTGTCTCCTAATGCTAATTTCACATCGAAATTACTAATAATTTCAAATATTGTACGATGTGTTCGACTTTACATTGAAGAATTGTACTCATTTAAATGGACGACAAATCCAATAAAAATATCAAAAACTGGTATCCACTTTTATTAACTTAGTTCTAAATTTCTTTTTTGATATTTCATAAAAGATTTTATTTCTACAGAAAATCATAAAATATTTTCAACAAATCTCCATTTCGCCTCCTTGCATCAGAAAAGCATATTATGTCTCCATAATCAGTATCCAAATTCTTAAGGAATTCTTTAGAATTGCGTTGTTTCAATACTTAAATTTTATGAAATTTATACTATGATAGCTGTGAGTAGTGAGTTACTGTTTACTGACGACGCACTAAGAAACAATACGAAATGTTTTGATAGCCCACCTCATAATTTTGCTCCGGAGCCAAGTGACGACATACGAGTTGGCACCCGCTCACGAAATTTACACATCACTTCAACGTAAGGTCTTTAAAACTAGACATATTTAACATGAAATATATCTGGAACACGACGTGTCCTTTCTAGAATCAGAACTTGAACGAAAGAAGTGCGTCATCAAAATCGTGACCATAAGCATTCTACTACAGAATCTGCATAATCTTGGATACAATTTACGTGATGTTATTAATCTCTAAGACTTTCGCACACATAAATAATATTTAGAGTGCCATGTTCTTGTGTTATGGTGACTATCTCCGAAGTGTGAAAAAATTAAGTGTTAAACTCACAGGAATTAATAATCTATCTATCTATCTATCTATCTATATCTATCTATATATATATATATATACATAAGCGAAATACCACTGACTGAGATCTCTAAGTTTATACAACCGATTGACTTGAAAATTAGCATAGTGTAAAGTCGTGACCCCAGAATGCGTAGAATGAAGCGGTAGCGTGAAGGGATCACACAGCTTAAGAGAAGATAATTCTTTATTTTACAAATCTATGGACTATATTAGAGTTGGGCATTTCCGCCTGGTTTCTATTTGTACACAGTCCAAACACATATATCTACACAGCACAAATCCAAACACATATATCTACACAGCACAAATCCAAACACATATAGTTAAAATACCAGCAATAGCTTAATGTCAAAGCAGTTCGGTTTTAGTTCTAAAATCGCAAGACCAGGCAAATCACCTCCAACTTCTAGCTGGAGCTCTCTCTCACTCCCCGGCAGGAATCTCCTTCTCCTCTTCTTCTCTCTTTTTAAGACCTCGGGTAGGTCTGTCTCCCGCCCTCCTTTTGATTTATTTTCCTTTTTTGAAAGAACCACCCAATCAAAGGCAAACTCCGATTTTGTCCCCTGCAACACCATTCGCTCAAGTCGGCCAATGTCACGTTTCCCCACGTGCAAGCCGATATCGGCTGTTACACAGCTAGGCCCTAAATTCACATATATATCAATATCATGGGTCAACAATAACTCACAAAGAGGATTCAACTCTACCGCACCTGTGTAACAGAGTCAAATGTTCATGAATGTGGCTGACCCAAGCCACCTGACTTTGCTCATTTATGGCTTTTAAGCTATAAACCTTTTATTGTGACTTTGAATGGGAAGCTGGGAATTAAAGCGAGAGTTCAAAGCAAAAGTCTTTGTTGGAGGGTAATTTATAGCCTACGCTACAATAGTTAATCATTTTGCGTGAGTAGAAGACGCTCAATAAGAACGGATTTTATGGAAGTCTTATCCAAAATGTAATTTTCATTAGTTATATATCCGTTAATCTACTCTTATCCAACGGTTATGTGATTTTTGGCGACTTTATCGCCAAAAATGATATGATCGACGTCAAACGGAGTATATTTTTTATATGTTTACTGTGTATTATCACCTATTAAGTTTTCTTGGTGAGATTTGCGCGAACGAAATAGAAAAATTCTAAATAATTTATTATTGAAGCTGTGACGGAGGATTTGCAAGTTTTTGAAGAAGGGGCTCCTTTTATAAAATTTCGTGCATGCCGAAAATAGGAAACGTACATGTTCAGTTGTAGAAATTGGTAAAAGTGTAAATTAGATCCACAACTTAGCGGGATTTTGAAAAATATTAAAAGTACGACTTTTTACGGAGTAGACAATGTTCGTTTACTGTAGAACCTCGCTACATGCATGAACGAACTCAAGACGCTATGACATACGTAAGACATTTTAGACGTCCCGACTTGCATGACTTTTTTTAGTCAAAAATCAAATCAAATATGTCTTGAGGGAAGGACAAAAATCTTATGATAGACAAGATGTCACTGCGAGGGTATTTCATTTGAAATCTAAGCACATGATGAATCTTCTGACAAAAGATTGTATCTTTGCCAATACTATATTTAGCATGTATACGGTGGAATGAATTTTATCCATATTATATATATATATATGGGGTGATTTTTTACTAAAACATTTTATTTTTCGCATATATTTGAAAGTCGTTGATAACCATTATGACATACAATCAATTTCTTAAAATTTTAAATTTAGATTATCATTATCGCTTAAAAATTGAAAATTGTCTTGATATTTTACGTATAGGTTCTAAAAAATAATGTTATCGTCTGTCCAGCGAAGTGGGTGGGTATCAGCTAGTAATTTATAAATGTGACAACATTTTTTAAATAATAAAAGTAACAGCAGCCGATTTTTAGCTAAAAGAACGACATAGGATTTTGTGTCAGAAGGTGGAAGTCAAGGTTGAAGTTACTATTTAAATATGATCAGAAGGACTTAAGAATCACTTCTGTTCACCCGTTCTTTCCCTCAGCTGCACCACTTCACGTCTATGGGTTGGTGTGTGTGGTTGTAGAGTGGCAAGACACCAGAGTATTCCAAGGTTGACCATGACCGAGCAGAAACGACCGATACGAACAGTCCACCCTGAGCGTGAGTAAAATGACAGATGATCTTGAATGGTAGTTTCATGGACAGATTGTAACTGGCCATTCACAAGTAATACCACCCATACTGTCCGCAGCTTTCTAGGGATTTCCAGCATGAAACCTTCACCGTTAATGCTGGATATTTAATTAATGTTGTACAGGTCTTCTTTGGATGTTTAATTTTTTGAAATAAAAGATTAACATGATTTATTTTTGAATTTAATGAAACGATTACACGGCTTTTTGAAAAATATTGCATTACGTGTTGCGTATAATACCACAATTTTGAAATCATTCTATTTTAAAAGTGTGTGGTTTTTCAATTAATCTTAGGAACAAAATATGTAATAATATATGATATATAATTAGAATATTTTGGAATTAAGTTCCAAATTAATGTTTAAAATTTGTGCAATGTTGGAAAGTAATTACAACAGAGTTTTATTTTGGTGCGTGTGGTAAAAGGTAAATAGTACAGAAAATGATAATATATCATTAATAATGTTTAAAAAAAATCCTTTATTATAACATTATTTGAATACATAAATAGATATCTTACTGTCGGTTTAGTATGCGCATATTATTTAGAAAACTAATATGATAATGTTTATTATTATAAGTGTAATGGAGATTTGAAAATAGGTATTATTAGAAATATTTTTGATTTTATATACGTTTGAGTCGAATGTAACATGTGTTGTTTTTTCATTATAATAATTCAGAAATGGAAATACTATATTGATTTGAATAAATATTACATTATTTTGAAATGAATAATAACAATGAGTTTTAATATAAAAAGAAAAAAAAAGATTTAAAAAAAATGTTTAATTGTGAATGATAACTTAATTTTTAAAATATATTGTGTATTGAAAGGACTGAATTTCTGGTTTGGATTATATCTCTTGAGAGTTGTTTTCATGGAGAAGTGAACATAAGAAATATAAAAGATGTGTAATATCAAAAGAAAATAAATTAATCAAATAAGGATAATTGTTCCAGGTGTGACATGCGAACAAGTGTATAAAAGTTTTGTCACAATAAATTACACTTCTTCAGCTAGTATGGAAATAGAATTTGTTTGAGAAATTGTCGTAAACTAGAACAGAAAAATCAGAATACAAACTTGTTATATTAAATATTTCAAAAGTGAATGATATTTTTTCCATAAAATATTTTTTGATCAAAAAAGAATTTGCATCGCTATGCCTGTTGATAGTTCTGTTACATAATGTAGAGCATAAAATTTCGTTTTGTGTATGTTTGCTTCTCAGCCCTGAGATTCTTGTAGAAAATTTGTTAATATATTTCGTAGACTATGCCAGAGTCTTGTCATCGTTGGCAGTCACATAGGACAATGTCCAATTAACCCTTATTTGAAACGTGAAACCTTATATTTGTTTGAATATTGATTAACAAAATGCCAACCACACATATTTGTTATTTGTTTATTTTTATATGTTAAAGAATTTACGTAAAGAAACAAAGTCTTTTATACAACACTCGTTGATGTTAGATTTTAAACACAATTCCACACAAGATTGTGTAAATTTTAACCAAACACAACATACCAATTTTATTTCCCTTGTCATTTAATATTTTCATAACTTTATTTCAAATTGTTAACTTGTTTTTGTAAAGATGAAGAGATTATTTGGAATGACTTTTATTGTAATGACTTTAAATTTTTTTACTTAGACATTCCAGTGAGGTACGGTTGTGTGTAAAGAACTGCCTCTGTCTACTGTCTAAAGAAGTCTACTGTTGCAGGAGAGGAAGATTGGTAATGATTTCATTTAAATTTAATTTTAATTAATCCACACACACCCACAAATTAATTTTAATCCAAATTCATCCGATATATTAACTATCACACTAAGATGTTCCTCTTTATTTCCTGATACAAATCCTTTTGAGCTTTTGATTTATGTATTCACTTGCTCTTGAAAGCTACTCAATCAGCCGTTCACTCGTTTCAAAGTAGTAGGGATAATCTTTACTAGACTCATCGCGTCTTTAGCTAAAATATCTAAAGATCTATCCACTCAATACCACTGCATATAAATTTCAAGCAGAGAAATTTTCACTGTCATTCACTTTAGCCACGGCGGCAAAATTACTCATCTGGCTTCCTCAAATTTACATTATATAATCCACAGAATCGAATGGAATAGCTTGACTTATGTCCATTGCTATAACCACGTAATTGCCCTTCACTCGTGTTTGACTACTAAATGTATAAACTCAACTATTTACGTGGAGGATTCTCTTTTAGAAGATCAATCGCCAACTCCAGTGGACAGAATTGCGCCAACACCAAAGAGTTAATCCTTCTGTGGTTTTTACTCAAGCTCAACACATTAACATTGGATAGTATCTAAGAGAACGAGTAAATATTCACGAGCTTTAAGTAAAAATGACAATTTGCTACAGGGCTTTCATCTCTAATAAAGGAGGAAATTTTGAATTCTAAGAATTGTGTAGTGGAAAATATTGTTCCTGATGAAATAAAACGTTTTCGTAAAACATTCATGTTTGTTTCTTAACAATATAACACAAATCAAATCAGAACACTTCATTATGCTACGATTGGATTACAAACTAATTTAAAAAATCTATTCCCTATAGATATATGTTGTTTACTTCCGTCTGTGAATGAGTGGAAACGCATGCCGGCTGAATTGCAAGTGCAACTCACACCACATGACGCACACCTCATAGGGAATATAAGTGAACAAGAGCAAGGACCACCACGTGTGGGAGAAAGCAGCGAGTAACGGAAATAAAGGTTATATTTGCAATAGATTTTGCGAACTAAAAGCGAATTGGCCCTGTTTATTCTTTTTTTTTCTATTTTCAATGCTATCCTGTTGTTTGTACTGTCCTAAATTTGTGCCTTTTTTTTTTAACCGAACGTTCCCTTTACGCAATTGCGTTTGACGTACATTCTCTTTCTAAGTAAAAAAGGCTGACAAAATTATAACTAAATATGACAATCACCAGTTTTAAAATGGGTAAACATGTTTTCCTTAGTCGAAAAAGGGTCAGCGAAGGATAAATTTAGTAACAGGTAAAATCCTATTTTAGCGTACTGTTCGGCACGATTTTTAAAATTGCCCCAAGATGGCGCCAAACGAGCTATTTTCAAACTCGAAGCAGTTTCAACAGGAAACGACATGATGTTTTGTCAGATGACAAAATAAAACGTGAAAAAGTTGCGTTTCGAATTTAGCGTATAAAAAGCGCAAAAACACTTAAAACAAATAAAAAACGCGCGATTTCCAAACTCTAACGCATTTCAATAGAAAACAGAATGATGTAGTTTAAACTGCAATTCGCATATCAAAGAATAAATCAAAAGTTCCTACCTGTCAGATGGTGCTCATCATTTTTCGCTTCATCAGGTCAGGATGCTGAGGTTTGAATAATCCACACAAAGTCAAATAAATTCAGTCAAATGACATCAAATTTAATTTAAGATGTCACAACACAACAAACATTAACTATAAGTAAATATCCTAATTCACATGTATATAAAATTCACTAACATAGTTCTTTTTTCAACATCTTCCATCTCTCTCTCACACAGAACTAACAAAAATTCTGTTTTCTTCCTTTTTTCACATATGGCGTCTAGCGAACTCTATCATTACTTTCATCAGATGTTTGAATGATAATTTCTAAGGATTGCAATCAAACAAAAGATATAAAAATTAATTCAATAAAAAACATTAAAAACTTCTTAAAATAAGGAAAGGTAACAAATCACTGACCTTTAACGGTGACGATCGAGAAGCTTTTTTAGGAAAAGTAAAGATGAAACTGATTTTCCTTTCGCGCAGCTTGATTCTGTAATGAACGTTTGATTGCCGGCTACATTTACTGAAAAAAGTCGTGAAACTCGTTGTTTTCAAATCAGAAATAGTTTCTTTAAAAATCTTTTACAGCCTTTCGGTCATGTAACGATGAAATCGGTATTCTGTCCAGAAAGTGAGATTTCGTAATGGACACGCGACCACGTTTTTCATAAAAAAAAATGTTGGTCAAGTGTCCGGTGAAGGGTCCAGTCCAACGTGAAAAGGCTAAGACTACAACACTAATCAAATGGTTTGCGAGTGTCAGTCATTACGACACTTCACTCAATCTGATTTTTTATATACATACATGAAATTTATTAAAAAGTTAACCAAGATTATTAAAATGTGTTTTTAACTAATAGGTAGGGTTACCAGAAAAATAACAACGATTTTTGACGTTTTCAGACTTTGGGTAGTGTTACTAACTTGGCGATTTATCGCTAATCGAAAATTTTCCATCGCCAAGAAGTACTCTAAACTCAGATCCACTAAATTTGTTTTCTAAGAAAAATAAAAGGTTTTCTGATAACATATCATGATGATTAGATAAGATATTATAAATAAAAATAATCAAGAATACTTATTCGAACTTTACATTGAACAAGTTTTAAAAGTTTATATGTTTTAATAATAGAGAATAGTAGCTAGTTTTCGATATCTGTTTTTTGGTAATAATTTTTAATTATTCCATATTTTGCATTTCAAGAAAATTTTACTCCTACTGTGCAGCAAGGTTTTCCAAAAATAGAAAGGTAAGTCTAAATTGCTATTTTTTCTGACAAAAATTGTTTTTTTAATACTTTTAAATATTAATTTATAAATTCGTAAATTCTTTTTTTTTTTCATTGAAAGCTAACCATTTCAATTTTAAGTCACTTCAGCCAAAAAATTTTCAAAATGCATTTAAAAAAGATATGAATCCTTAAGTTATGTGGAAGGTATTGAAATAAGAAATCATGAGACATCGTGCGCTAAAGCACATTTATAAATTGTTTATTGTAATTCACGCGCTTATTTCAAAGTATGCTATAATGTTCAGATCATTCTTTTTGTTACCGTGGAAGCCACTTATATGTTCTTACAAATATTATTCCATTTCAAACAGTATCGTACTGTTACTGGAAGAACTTCAATGTATTGTACTGTTGTTGCTAACGGAAGAACTTAAATTAATGAATTTTATGGGCAAATTATTTATGTTGTTATATATTTAAATGCAAAAGCAAAAGTTTTAGAAAAAAAAATGTATGAGTTTTTTGTTTGATTGAAAGTAAAAAAAAAAAAATATTAATATATTTTTCTAAATCTGAATTTGTCAACAAAAGTAAAGATTTGGGTTTTGTAAAACAAAATGGCAGTGATATAACTTGAGGACACGGTCATGGACTCCACTGACATTGTTTTGTCGAGTCATGGCTTCGAGTTATGATGCACGTTAAGCCTCTTGAAGCTTCGAATACTCCCCATTGGTTTGGTGTGGAAATTTGAACATGGAGGTACTGGTTCGGGTATCGTCTTCGTAACTTGACCGAGATTCAAATTTACGAATACCGTGCTGCTTCAAAGTAAACAATGAATCTGTAAGAGAAGCACTATTATTAGATACAATTTAAGAAAAAAGAAAAGATCATATTAAATTGAGGTAAGCAAATGATCAGGATTGTTTTGACTGCCGATAGATACACGAACCTGCGACCTACGGAACTGGGTCATTTGAACCAAAAAGTTAAATTTTTATTGCACTTCAATGTATCAAACAGAATATTTTACCATGAGTCATTCGTTGAACATAGTTGTAGCTTTTAACGTGAGAATTTGAATTTTTTGAAAAAGCAAAAATTTAAAAAAAGCTGAGAAATCTAATTCATCCCATACACATATATAATGTAGCCCTCGTGAAAAAAAGCTTTTCTGAAACGACTCCCGAAGCCTTTTGGGTTGCGTGGTCTAAAGGATCGACGTAGGAGACGGGATGAGTTCCCTTCGGACCGAAAGACAAAGAGATCGAAAAGCCGTTGTCACTTAGCGTCACCACAAGAGGAAAGACTATCTCCGTGTGAGATCGATAAATAACTCCCCGTCGAACATCCATGTGGTTACGCTTACAAATTTGAGCGGAACTTTTTTCATCTACCTCACCAAATATGAATTTTATGAAACTCTTATCAACCCTCTTGTTGAATCTTTCTTGTGTTTAAGAATAGAACTCAGAAAAAGGCAAAAATATAAATATAATTTGCACAGACAAAATGTACGAGAGCGGTCCGAAAAGTTTCTCACCTTAAAGTGAGGATGGCAGCAATCATTAATAAAAGCTACAAAATGTGTTTGCGCATTTTTTGACAGATATTCATCGAAATTTTCGCAGTTGTTTGACAATCGTTCGGGCTAGTGGATGTGAGTATTTATGTGAAAATATGAAATATCGACAATCGAGTTATCATTAATTTTTTTTTTTTTTGAAATTCAATAAGCCTACGCAAATGAAAGATGAATTACACGCCCTGTACGGAGACTCTACTGCATCATTGACCATCATGAAAGTCTAGGCAGCTGAATTTAAACGTGGTCTTACCAGTTTGAGAGATGATTAACTTTCGTGACGTCCAAAAATTCCATGCACTGACGATAACATCACTAAAGAGAATCAAATATTGCTAGACGACCGCCGAATAAAAGTGAGAGATAGCAGAAGCTAGGAATAAGTCTGAAGAAAATGTTTGTCACTTAATTTTTTTTCGATAGCTGGCCTTTTGCGAAATTTGAGTTATTTTTCAATGTTGGAGCTGGTTTTATGGATGTAAGTGTGTATATGAACATTTACGAAAGCTGTTTAATTTTTTAAAACTTTTATTAGAAGATAAGGCTACATCAAAAGAGAGATTTTTAGATATGAGATGAGCGATGGGAGAATAGTTGTTAGACACGATTGCCTTATGATATTTTTTTCTTAATTAACTTATATTTTGTGTGAATAAACTATCTTTTGATAAACGCTATATTAATTCTCTTAGTTTTTAAAATGTCTGTGAGAAATATCAAACATTCCATCAGAATAATTATTACGAGTTTCATTCCGGTTTTGGAAAATTCCCATGTACTTTGAAACTGTAAGGAATATTATTACGTCCGTCTTTACAGCTATAGAAAGCAATTTGGTATCGCGAAAAGTACGATTTATTATTAATTACTTCGGGGAAGTAACCCATAGCTCCCCTAACGTAGAGACGCGTATTCGTTACTTTCCGTAAGACCATTTAAATTCAGAGACGTTTGTCAACATAGAAACATCTTTACCTTCTAATATCTTTTCTGAAAATATAGAAATATGTACACATCTATTAGAAATACTATATATTTCAAAACCACAAAATTACAGAACATCGTTTCCATTTATTCTTTACGAAAGATTCTAGGTAAACGTTAATAAGTTCTCTTTCTTTATTTCTTCTTTCATTACGTGTTATTTTTTAAAAATTTTCCAAAACCCCCTTTTATTAATTTAATTTAATTTCTGTTTTTACTAAGTTCATATTTTAGATGAATATAAACGCAATGTATTATTATTATCATTTTTTTAACTTAAAAATGTTCACTTATAGTGTCTCTCGGTTATCCAAAACTGGAAATTTTTTGCAAACTTTCAGCCATAATATTACGTGGGAGATAATGATACAAACAATTAGAAAGATCATAAAGTGTGTATAACATAGCAATTATAACTCCAATCGAAAAAAGTAAACCAAAACGTTCTTCACCCCTCAAGTATTAATTTATAATTATATTCCAGCATATATATATATATATATATATATATATACCCATGGACAAAAAAAAATAGCGCACCAAGAAATAATTGCGGGATCGTACCGAAACTTTGCATGAAGGTACATGTCGGAGAGATATGCAAATGATTAGAAATGAAACGGGATTGCGCATTACGTATAGCCGGGATAGGGCGTTTAACGTCGTTCTCCGTGGAGTATAAAACAGATAACCAAAGCTTGTTTGAGTGTGTTCAATCGTTTACAAAGGAAGAGCTGATGTAGTCATGTCATTAAGCTGTTTTGGAAGACAGTATGAGCAGCTGTCGCAGTTTGAGAGGGGGAAAACAATCGGTATGATGGAAGCTGGGTGGTCAGCTAGGCGAGTAGCTCGTCAATTAGGCCGCTCTGATTGTGTTGTGAGGAGGTGTTGGTACCAGTGGATCCGATAGATGTCATTTACACGAAGACCAGGCTCAGGTCACCCTCCACAGACCAGTCGTCGAGAATACCGCCACATCGTAAGAAATGCACGCGTACAGCCAACTGCTTCATCGGCAGCCATCCAGGTACTGGTAGCACCTTTACTAGGGGCCCCTGTGTCTTCTCAAACCATACGAAGGCGCCTGTCTGAAGGACACTTAGGATCGCGGCACCCATTACATGTGCTGCTCTTGACGCCCACCCATCGACACCCCGTTTGGAGAGTTGCCGCGCACGAGGAAACTGTACTGCAGCGGAATGGAACCAAGTCGTCTTTAGCGACGAATCCAGATTCAATCTCAGCAGTGATGACAATCGTGTTCGTGTGGGGACATCCTGTGGTGAACGCTTCAATCCTGTCTTTGCTTTACAGCGACACACCACTCCAAAAGCTGGTGGTTGGGTATGGGGTGCCATTGCCTACAATACACGATCACCTCTAGTATTGATCCGTGACACCATGACAGCCCAGTAGTATGTCCATGACATGTGTTGCCACTCATGCAACGGCTCCCAAAAGCCATTTTTCAACAAGATAATGCTCGGCCTCACTCGGCAAGAGTGTCACAAGCATGTCTCCGCACTTTTACTACCCTTCCTTTTGCTGCCCGATCCCCAGATATGTCTCCAATCGAGCACATCTGGGATCATTTGGGACGGCGAGTTGGGCATCCCACGAGTTTGAACGAACTACAGGCAATGTTACAGCAAATATGGAGCGAAATGTCTCAAGTCATCATACAAAACTTGTATACCTCATTGCTTGATCGTGCTACAGGGAGTTCAACAGGGTATTAAATCCTTCGTTTTTTTGCCTTTGAAATAAAGGCTTCTTTTTCTTAGATTTTCTAATTATTTACTTATATTAAAGTAGTCAGTATGTATGTAAAATTTCGCTTCATTTTGACTACTCCTTCTTGGTGCACTAATTTTTTTGTCCATGAGTATATATATATATATAT
>BMAW01000424.1:0-74996 GCA_019974015.1 Nephila pilipes | reverse complement strand
ATATATATATATATATATATATATATATATATATATATATATATATATTGACATTAATTACAAAATATAACAGTTACACATAGCGCTATAAAGCACAACACAGGTTACATAGTAGATCAATCAAAAAGCGTTCTCTCTCGTTCTTATTTCAAGTTCTAATAAAAGTTCGTTCTATTTTTACGCTGCTCATTCCAATCAGCAGCGTCCTCTGGCGGGAGTCACGGGGTTTCAGCTGGGAAAGTATACAGTTTGGAACACTCCCCCCCCCCACCTTTGAATTTCAGAGCACATAGAACCGAAACTCAAAACTTTATGGATTGTATCGAGTTGGTGGTTAAACTATCCGTTCAACTCTGGCAGTAGTAGGAGCAGAGTCAGGATTGTCAATTCCTTCTGGATGATTCTCAGGAGTATCTGGAACCTTATCCTTGTTAATGTCGTTTTCTCCATCCAGTTCTAATGGGCCTAGGTTTTGAATGGGCCTGATCACAATACCTGATTTAGTTAATTCTTCTTTCCATTTATAGTATATTTTTAATGATATCTTCAGGTAATTTTGAATCCCAAGAGATTCCCAATTTCCAGCATTCCTGAAAATCCAATTTAGGGATTAATGTTATCGGGCAAGTAAACCCTATAGGATCGAATAGCTAGTGTGCCACAGACAGAATTTTCCTTTTGGTAATTGGTTCATCCTTGTTTTTTATTTTATTCAGCTCACAAGACAAAGTGTCGTCTTTCAAATTCCATGTAAGACCTAAAACCGGTACTTCTTTTTCGTAATCTAAGCTGTCTTGTACAAATTCGTTTAACTCAGAAAGATAATTATTTTTCCATACCAATAATTCAAATTCAGTTGTCTTCAGAATTCTTTGAGATTCTGATCTAAATTGTTCCAACTCCGAAACAGAGTCAAAGGTTGAAACACAATTATTGACAATTATCGAGTCTTTGAGTTTTATTGCAAGTCTTTTTAAATGCTCTTCTACCTTGGTTGTTGAAATGTCTTTAAATACTGCTTTAGAAATGTCATTGTTCTGATTAGTTTGTGCAATGATACCTTCTCTTTCCCACTTTTTTGAAAACTTCTTGATATTCATTTAATCGATTTACTGATTTCAGGGATCGAACTGTATTCCTTAGCCTTTTTTGGGCCATCTCTTTCTCTAGTCCATCTAGTAGTGTGTGTACGGCAACCAAACTTCATGAAAGATGTTTTATATTACCCGTTAACAATTTCCCTGCGTAATCGGCTCCAATCAGCAAATTAATCTCGCCTGAATTGTTCTCATATAGACAGGATTTCTCATTTATCATTGCATCACTAATTAAAATACCTAGATCTTTTAATTGTTTTAAACAATTATCATCATCCATTTTAGATGAGGAAGCGCAAAATTTCTTTTCATCTAAAATTTTTAACTCACAATTATAGCTTGATATTTGAAAGATTAATATGGTATTTTTGATGCTTTTCGACGCTTTCAATTCCACCGAATGAACCATGATTTACGGTTTCCTCTCCAAATCCCTTCAAGTTCATCTTTCCCCCGATAAATTTTGTAACATAAGAACTCTGGCTACCCATATCTATAATAACCTTAATCAACTGCTTCAAATTATTTTATTTAATATAAAATATTAAAGTCTGAAGATAAACTTCCCTAGAACAACTATTGTTCGAAAGTGTAGTGTTTTCAATAATTTCCTCTAATTCCGATTTCTCATTTTTAAAATGTTTATTTTCTTCGTAACACATAATATCAGCATACCTTTTCCCACAAATCGTACATTTTATGTTTGCTTTACAAAAAGAACTTAAGTGTCCCGTTTTACACAACGAAAACAAAAACCCTTCTTAATTAATATCGATTTGCACTGTTCCAGTGGTAAACTTTTCCCTAATTCAGAGACTATCAATATCAAAATTTGACATTCCTTTTTTTGTCGTTCCGGAGAACTGGTGCTTCAAGCTTTAGTTGCAATAATGATGAATAAATCTTCCACGTAAAATGAAAACTCTGCACTTCCTTGTAAATAAAAATATGTATTGACATTTATTACAAAATATAACAGTTACCCATAGTCACACATAGCCCGATGGAACTGTCTGATCGGTTATATACAGTGGATGAATTTTCAGAAGGAGCAGTTATTATGCATTGAGCTTCTTGTGAATTTCATTTTTTTTAAATTTTACATAGTTTTAAATATTATTTTAGTTTTTAAAATACTTTTATGCATACATTTTCAAAGTTTTGCTAATTGTATTAAGATATAAACGAGTAAAAGTAATATTGATAAACTGCCAACTTGAACAGCCACAATTTACGCGGTAACTTAAGCGGTAACTTAATGGTCATGGTTTCGGATTTGTGACAGGGTTTTTTAGTTCGGTTGCGGGTTCGATTCTTGGCCGCTAAAGATCCGCTGTGTAGCCAAGGCTGATGCACGTTAAATCTGTCGGAGTCCAAAGTCCTCCCGTTGGCGGGGTGTGTAAGTCAGGAGAGGGGGTACCAGCTCAGGTGTCATTCACGTCACTTGATCGAGGTTCAAAATTGTGAGGTCCGTCGCCAATAGCCCTCATGTTATTTCTAGTGTGACGTTAATAAAAACTAAACGAAACTAAACGGACAGTTTCTTCGAATCTGAAGAAACACAGAATCAGGAATTGAAGACGCATCTTTTACCGTATCGGCAAGAGTTAAATTACACAAGCCCTTTAATTGGCCAGAGAAAATTAATCATCGTTTATTGGAAATCCTTATGAAAAAGGTACTCGCATCAGCTGAATTTTTTTTCACTAATACAGGTCCCTTTTATCTTGTCTAGTTAAGTACTCTTCTATCGTTGTCTATGCTAAATTTGATATTGTTGTCTATGCTATCAAATTTAGTATAGACATCTATAGAAGATTACTTTCAGCTTTTCAGTATTTCAGAGTTTTGCCAAACTGTGAATAGATTGAAAGAATATATTTAGCATATTCGTACAAGGCAAACAGTATATTTTGTTACTGTACCAAATTATTTGGTTCGAAAAATGTTCAAGTTAACTATAAGAGACATGTTTTCGATTAGAGGTACTTAGCCATTCAAATTAATTATCCCGACATGGATAAATCATTGAACACATGCTAAATTATAAAACATGAAATGAAGGGGGGGGGGAAGGTTAACTAAAACATTTACCGTAGATTATAAGTAGCAACGATATTTTGAATTGGAGAAAAAACGGTAACGAGATATAATTACCAAAATTATTGCAATTGTTCAGTATTTAGCAGAAAAATTTTTAGTTATAAGATGCAAATCTGATTCATCATTTGAAAAGAATAATCAGAATTTTCTAAAAACCACAGAAAATGTTAGCGAAATTCGATCCAATTATTTCAAATTATGTTAATAATATACAAAAAAGTAGTCCCGTGCCATACTACATTTGTGGCTAGACTTTTGAATATCAGATGCTAAATGTTCGAGAGCTGAGTTCAGATGGGTCCCATAACTCGAGCACTTTTATGCTATCTTGCGTTCATGGTTAGGGATTGGTAATTAGAGATTAATAATAAAAGGGATAGAAACTGCTTCGGTTAGAGAAAGTAAAACAATAGCTTAATCACGCACTTAAATTAATTAATTTATGCCAGTTTAATAAAGAGCCATTCTACAACAGTCAGGAATGATCTCCTGTACTAGAGGGGATCGCTTCATGGTGGCGCCATAGCTGCCTGAGAGTCTCATTCGATGAAATAGCTCCGGATAACAGTTATTTGCACTGAGAGTGAGATCAACTTAGAACTTGGAAATTGCTTTTCTCACGGTCGATGACGATATGCTACACCAAAATTAATTTCTGGGTACGACACTGGCACACGTTTCTTTAACAACTGTTCCAATGTCTTCCCATTTCTTTGGTCAACAGGAACCAACAAAATTCTTTGACAAAATTCTCTCCTCAAAATATAAAATGAAGAAACTATCTTACTTAATGACCTCAATTATATTTTAAATAAAGTATTATTAGCATCTTAAAGCATTATTCTTCACCAACCTTACACCAGGTTTGTGGCAAGTTGTAACAGGCGTGAAGCAAATAGTAACAATAAAAACAGCAATATTTTTTCGTTATTCTTTTATTAATTTATGTACAAAAGACATTTGGTAATTATTGTAACATGGTATAGTGGTAAATGATATCAATAGTTGTGTTGAACCATCAGTCACAACTTCCGTTCCGAGTCCTGCATATTTTTCCTCCCCTGGTTGAATGACGTCACGTAAGAACTGTGCAGATTCCAATGACGGAGCAGCAAGAGAATATATAAAATCACAGCGTAACCTTATTCTTATTTGTGCAATTTAAGCTTTTCAACTTTTCCAATAGTTTCCTTTAATTTATTTTGCTCCCCATCTCCAAATTCAGACAGCTTGTGTAGCATAACTATCTTCGGTTCATTAACCAATCCAGAAGAAATCAAGTATCATTCACAGTAATTCAAGTATCAACTCCAGCAGTTTTCAACAGTTCGCGAGCTTTCTGCTTTCTCTCAAGCACGTCGATCGAATGAAAATTCTTCATCTTCCGCCACTGTTCATCTCAACCACAAGATACGAGATAGAGGCCGCGAAGCATCCTAGGCATCCACAAAAAACATCAATGTACTCGTTCTCTTTTTCGCGCAACTACTGTGCCCCAGAAAAGTACCGTTTATAAAAGAATTTATTTTACATACACACTCTTGTTATCAATGTATTGAAATACCCAGCATGCATGCGACTTTTCAACCTAGTAGTAAAGATAAAACTATTTAACCCCAATCAAGACAAAAGTCAGTCTTCCTCATAATTGCAACAAACGAGCTCTAATGATAGAATTTTTTCCTCTCACATATTTAATGTGTATTCACATCTGGCAAACTAAGCATTGCACCTTATCTCTTTCATCATATTTGCAGTGGGGTCCACAAGCTTAAGCAAATCTACTCCTTCACCTATTTTATCCCTTTGATTTTCAATTTTTTTTCTCTATAACCTTTTCCTTACCCTTTTCATACCCTTTTTTTCTGCTCTTGTTAACTATCTCGTTGTATTATTTTCTCAATATTTTTTTAGATGTGTTAGATTAACAGATTTCCTTCTGAGTTGTCTTCTGTTGGATTGTTTCCGAAGTGAAGGGGTAAGTAGAAGTCTCATTTTTGAGGGTGAAAAATTCTTTTCCTCTACTGAATAATTAAAATAATATTAATAGGCACACAAAAATATCTAAGCTCTACTGATAATTTCAAAACATATATGTCAAAAAAAGGGGGGGCTTAAATACGGTATTCTACTATTCTTCGCATGTGTCCTGGTACCCTTAAAACAAAAGCCCATTCAGAAATTGTGCTTTTAATTCACGAAATATTAGTACATTTTTCTACCACAAAGATTTATAATTTTTTCAGTATAACTTAACATTGGATTATGGTTTCAATTCAAGTGACTCTTTATTACTAGCAAACCTAGTCATTACTTCAGAAAGACACGCATAAATTGTGTCTTGTCATCTTAAAGAAATGAATCTTTCACAATTCTTTAATTATGTGTTTGAGAAGATAAATATGACCAATTAAAATCATTCAAGTATGCTCGAGGATTTATATCTGTACATGGCAGTACTTACCAAAGTGAAAGGATATTTTGGAAAATGAAGTATGTATAGAATTGCAAAACAGATAATTATGAACAGAGGACAATTTGCAAAGAACTTTACTCACAGAAAGTCCTAATTTCGAACATCCGGTAGGATAAAATATTATGTAAAAACAATTACAGTCATCGCACTAATGCAAAATTTAACCATTTCTAACAGTTTTAAAGTATAATGAATGGAAATAGTTTTTTGTGTGTGTGTTAATGTCTGCATGTGCGATCACTGCGCCATCTATGCTGTAAAAACTTTACAGACTTTTCCAGTCTTTCCTTTGTGAAAAGCGGTTGGTTTCTGCCGTATTTAAGAATGAAACGGAAAATATAAGTCCAACAGAAAATGAAGACACCCCTAGTAGGTGCCTTAAGAGTTTATTTAAAGCTATTTTTTGCAGTCGGCTTAGTAATTTTGTTTGAATGTGAGGACTTAAGGAACTAAATTTTTGGAATTTAAAGTAGTGTTGTATATAAAATTATGTAAAATATCACTTGCAAATTTGTTATAAAACACGAATCCAGAAAAACATCTTTGAGGTGAGAAAACACACACACACACTTCCAGTTTAGATTTATCTATTTATATGTAGTAAGATTCTAAATGAATGAATGAAATACCTGACAAGTGAACTTTTTGCTTATGTTTATATTATACATGCGTTATCAAAACATTTAAAAAGGGAAGTAGGAAAGGTAAGACAGAGAAAGATGTGAGATTTTAGATTTAGCTTTCAAATTTGCGTTCAAATGAATCACCTGTTACATTATCGTATGGGTATGCTATGCTACTTTTTATGGTGTTTGTTTTTTGCTTTGTTTTTGCATGCTCTCTTTTTGAAGAAAATTTTTCTGTAAAATTTTTGATTTCAAGTATTTCAAATACTCATTTGAAACATACTTTTCTCCTTATTATTATTTTTTATATAAAAACATAAGGCATTATATAAAATAACAGATATGAATCATTAACAAGGAGGAGTCACAAAAGTTTGAGTCACCGGCAGTTTTTTCAAGCTACATTGTGATGCAGGGTGCGAGTACAGGGGCACATGCCTCCCCTCCCTCTTCTGTCATAATTTCACGCTCAGACAAAATAACATACCTGAACAAGAAATCCCAATCAAATTGTCAGTATCGAGTCGATGTATCTGAGAGTAAATTTCGTTTTTAAGTTAACATTTTTACGACGCCGAAGTATTGAATGGTTTAGGAAAAGGATGTTAAAATGTTCATTTTTATGGTAATTTGATAACCAGCGAAAACATGGCATGATGACAAGTCACATAAAAAAAAATGTGACTTCGTGTGCACTGTGTCCATTTTCTCTGGGTCCGTCACTGGAATCATGGATATAATTAAACCTTAAAATTAAATGTTGAAGAGATTCGAATAAGCCTGAGAGAAAGAAAAAAGTCGCATTTATTTCAGGTTTTATACATCCCTTGACAATGAAGTTCGGTGAATAGTCCTATAACATTAACGTAGATGAAATATTAACAAAAGTTACTTTACTGTCCTTCGAAATAGTCACCTCCCCTAAATATGCACTGCTAAGATCTGCTATACGTGTCCTGGAAACTTTGCAAGAAGTCTTCTTTTGGGATGGAGTTCAAAAGCCTCGTCACGTTTCGTTGGATGTCAGGAATATTGTCAAATCTCTTTCGTTTCAAAGCGAGTTTCAGTCGTGGGATTAGGAAGAAGTCTGGAGGATTGAGATCTGGCGAGTGTGGTGGATTTTCAATTTGCACTACCACTTTTTTTTGCCAGGAACTGTTTGAAGATATTGGCTGGGAGCATTGTTCTGAACAAAAAAAATAACAACTTGAACCTTGTTGTACGTACTGGGGTCGTACCCTGCGTAGACGTTTCGTGAAAAGAGTCAAAATTTCAATGTACCTTGCAGCATTCATCGTCGTTCCCTTAGGTAGAAATTCCTTGTGGATAATGCCACGACTATCAAAAAAAAAAGTGATGAGCATCATTATGAGTTTCCGTCACTGATGGAGGTCGTCGGTCTTCTGCTATGGGGGTGTCGGAAACACTTTCCCCGCCTTCTCGAAATGGACGCACATACACTTCATGGACAGTGCTTGATCTTCATAAACACGTACCAGCATCGCATGAATTTCGTTTGGTTTCTTGCCAAGCTTGAAACAAAACTTTAAATTGACCTTTTGATCGTTCATTTTGCTGCTCTCAGTTAAGAACCAACGCACTAAACAAGCACTTGGTAAAACAAGTGTTACACGGAACACAAACGACGCTCAACTGAACAAGAGGGGGCAGATGGTCAATACCTGCCTTATTGTCAGAGGTTGTATTACTCATTATATAGTTTAATTTTCTCACTTTAAGGTCATCATAAATATTCTAGTGGTTACTGGTGTATCAATCATTTAATATCGGGTTCTAACTTAGTTTTATTTTTATTGCATACTGTTTTACTTTTTTAAGTCATAAATAAATATTTCCTTATATTTAACGTATACTTTTTTTTTATTTCTGCATTAAATATTGTTCAGATTAACATCAAACATTTTCTACATATTCCTTTATGAGTTAATTGATTCGTTTTTTATACCAAAGGAGGTGAGATATTTTACAGAAAGAGCCAAAGTTACCTGAAAATCTTGGGAGGCACACCCGAAGTTTTAGGTAGGAGAAAAATTCAGAATCATAGTGTATTTATTTTGATAGTTTTTACATATTTATAAAAAAAAAAAAATATTTGCTCTTCGCTACTCTAAGGTAAACGAATATGTAATGTAAAAAATAATTTTTTTATAATCAGGTTGATAGTTAGAAACTGAACTTCTTCTAAATTCTTTTGGATGCTTGTTGGTCAACTTTGAATGGAACTTCCATTGATAATAAATTTCGTCGTAGAATACAATGCTTCAGTATCATATGCCTATCCAAAAATCAACATTAAAAGTCAGGTTGTATTTTTAAAAATTTTGTACATAGTTTTTGGTACACATTTCCAAAATTCATTAACTAATTTTGCCAATTTATGGAACATTTAGAGGCCTTGATTTTTTTGCATCTCTATTCATTCTAATTCTTTTGCTGGAGATTCAGGAAGTAAACATTTATGCGTTGTAGAACCATAGTTAATTACTTCGATTTCAAGCGGATTAAATAAAAATGCAATTACTGGTTTTAAGGCTACTAAATCTTCAAATCGTTCATCAAAATTGTTTAACACGTTTTTTCTTAAAAACATTCGTTTTATAATTAATGATGACAGCATATATTTCAGATAGTTATGACCAGCATCGTCTATTTCAGAGAATAACGAGTATTCGACTAGCTGTTTTTTTTTTTCCGGTTTTGGAAAAGACAAGAGATGGGCATGGAAAGCGATAAAAGAACCAAAAGCATTACTCACAAAATATTGTCAACTAAATAATTTGCTTAAATTTTAAATTAGTGCTATGTGATGTTCACAATTTAATAAATCAATGATTTACTCTAAATCATTTGGACTTTTGTCTGTATAGTTTTGTTCATACGTTACTGAACAAAATGACTGAACACGCATCGAAGCGAAATAAACCGATTTTTTTATTGGTTTAGTTTTGGGTTTCTTTCCGACCAAAATAACGGGTTTTTTTTTTCAGTTTTCGGTTAAGTTCCAGTTTGTAACCCTGATTTAAATACACAGATGACTGGGATCCGTATTCAACCTACGCGAGGTCTGAACAAGGGTATAGCAACTAATTATATTTTAAAACGTTTTTATGTATTTCACTTGGTGTGTGTGTGTTATCAAATTTTCGATCGTTAATTTAACCAACTTCCCATCAAACTAGAGCTCTGAAACCTTAGGAATCTTTCTTACTCTCCTAACAATGCAATATTTAGACATTTGCGACAAGTTTTAACTAATGTTTTCTTTAATAATGCAGTTTAGCCCAACCACTTATCGCGATTTCAAAATTTGGCACCAAACTTTTTTTTGGCTCAACGTTAAGTCCGTAAAACAGACCAGGGTAGCCATATTTGGCAAAATATTGCCAAATAATTCTTGTCGCCAAGGGTGGTTGGGTTAAACTGCTTTCCAACCATTTAATTTACCGGATGAATTAATTAATTTTAGTTAGTTTTAACGTTTTTATGTATTTCACTTGGTGTGTGTTTGTCTGTGTGTGTATCAGTGTGTCATCAAATTTTCTATTGTTAATTTAACCAACTTCCCATCAAGCTAGAGTTCTGAATTTTTGGGAACCGTTCTTACTTGCCTAACAATGCAATATTTAGATATTTGCGACCAGTTTTAACTAATATTTCAATAATTTTTCTTAATAAATTTTGCCACCATGTAAAAATATTGGTTTTTATCTCGAATTATTTACAACAATATTTTTACGAAGGTAAAGCCGGGTGGAACCGAAAAATACCGAACAACAGAACGAATTATTACCTATGACTGCATGTATTTATATGAATCAAAGGAATTTAAAATATTACAAATATTTTTCGTTTATTGGTTGAGCCGCAATAAACTTCTTAAAGAGGCATTTGCGTCTCCCGAACTACCATTTAGCTACCGTTGTTATACACAATCATTCAGGTGTAAAAATTCTGTAATGTATCCAAATAAGAAATTCCGCTCATTAAACATTTTATCTAAATATTTATCACTTATTAAATTATTTTTTAAACATAAATTGTATAGTTTTAAGGCAAATATCATCCAAATACGCTAAATATAAATTTAAAAGTAATTTAATATAATATCTAGTAATATCCATACTATATTAACATTAAAAACCATTACAAGTGGGTTTTAAAATTATATTTAGAATTAAAATGATATTCAAAATAGATTCTAAAGCATCAACAATTTAATTTTGATAAACTGGTCATCTCTTATGTGTGATATGAAGGATCAAATTTCTAGTTAATCTGTAATTTAATTTGTTTTAAAATTAAATAGATAAAAATAAAATGAAAATATACACAATCACATTTAGAAGTTGAATAAGAAAAAATTCTTCCCCATAAAAACACTCTGTAAGAAATTTTTAAAAAATGGTTCTTAAAAAAAAAAAAATGTACAAGTTAATTTAAATCCAAACTCCAAACACACAGTAAGAAAAAAAAAACGTATTCTAAATCATCGTATAATTAATCATTTTTAATGCAATGCTTTACAAAGCAAATGTTACATTTAATAATTAACATCAGAATTGTAGTCTTAAAACCGGCAAGAGAATATGTAAAATATATTTTAATTTAGTACACAAATTCTTAAGACTTAAAATATTATTATGCGTAACCATTCATGTGGCAGTCAGATTCTTCTTTTCCCGCCTTAGTTAAAGGATAAATCCAAATGGCAACAAACGACTTATTTCAAATGGTTCTCGAGTAAAGTTTCCCAAGTCAGACATTTACAATCAAATTCGTTGTGGAGCATATTCCTAAAAAGGAAACAAAGAGTTATTTGGGGGATGATTGTAATCACTGAGATATCTTGCGAAATGTAAGATTTTAATCGCTCTTGGAATTTCATAAGTTCATTGATTTTGTAAACGATACTTAATTATAATTATCTTCGGTCAAAATAAGTAAAATACTAAAAAAAATTTAATTTGTACGAAACTACTAATTAATGTTTGAATATATTGAGAAGGTCATGTATTTTACCTCTTTCAATCTCATACATACTACGTAATATATTCAAAACTTGCAAACGTACAACATATAAGATTAGAATAAGGAAAATCTTCCATACCTACTGTTCTATAGATAGGGATTAAAAAACTTTACGAGAAATGTTTGCTAAGGAGCTTTTATTAACACAACTGTGCCTAACATTTATAAACTTTTAAGTGAAAGAAATTATCGCGGTTTGGGATGGAAGGTAAACAACGAGAGAGTAACTGCTGTCTTCGACATCTACACGGGAGTCTCATCGAACATCCTTCTTTACATTTTGTCTTGAGAATAGAATATGAAGTGAAGAGATTTGAAACTTATGAATCCTATTAATGCTAAGTGAAATAGTAGAAAGAATTCCACAAGATCTTTATGTGATTATTAGTTACTTGAAAAGAATGCTTTAATTAATCATGGGATTTTTAGTTGTAAAAACAACTTTTTTATTAATTTAGTTTTTATTAATGTTGCTATAAGAAGAAATATGAGGACTATTGGCGACGCACCTCGTAATTTTGAACATCGGTCAAGTGACGAGGACGACACCTGAGCTGGCACCACCTCTCCTAACTTCCACACCATGCCAAAGGGAGGACTTTGGGCCCCGACACATTTAAAGTGCACCAGCCCCGGCTACACGGCAGTCGCGGTCAATGCCTGAACCGGCGACTGAACGAAAAACCGCCGGCTAAAATTCCGAAACCATGACCACTAAGCTACCACGACCACTATTTCTTAATTGTTACCCGACATTCAAAATTATTGTTGTACTTGAATGCTAAAAGTATCTGCTATGGCTGCGGTTCCCAAACTTTTCCCAGTTGTCTCCATTCCCTTATGTGTACCTCCAGGTACCCCCCCAACCCTTTTCCACCCTTTACAGATTCTGTAAACTTCTCCAAATAGGTGTATGTTGAATTAAGTAAAATGTGTTCTATTTTTCATTTAACATTTTTTTTTTTTTGAAGTAAGCGTCAAAATTAACCAAAGATTGGGAAAACGAAAGATGAAGGGGATATTTGTTACCGTATTGAATTGCAAAGTTTTGAAAAATTAAACTCAGAAGAGGATGAATGCAACTTCAAATACTGACCTGATTTAATTGGTTTCAATGTTTGTTTTTATGTAAATTATGTACGTCTCATTGGACTTAACTCTTTGCCTCTTTTGTGAGGCGTGGGCGAGAGAAGAAACTAATTCTAGAAGACGCAGCACCTCTTCCATCGAAGATTTTGTTGATAGGGTGGTCAATGTTACAACTAATAATATTAATGAAAAACTCCTCTACCTAATTTTCAAGACTCTTTTTAATATTTTAAAATTATGTTGTATTTTTTTTAATTCGGTGACCTCCGCTACTGTTTTCTTTTCGCGTACTTTCTGTCTTTCGAGTACCCCTTGGAGACTGCCGCTCTATGGAAAGCATCTATCCCGAACGGCCACCTGCAAACCGGAAGTTCTACTTCTTGTTTTGTTATTAATGTTGAGTGGTGCTGCAAGTGCACTCTTTCTATTTGATACGCGTGATTTCTTACGCTTATGAATTCAGGTTCAGAATATTGTTACGAACATGAGTTAATGCTTCCCTGCACGCTTCTCTTATAAAGGAAAAGATCGATTTACAGAAATGTCACCAGGAAACAAAAGAGAGTTTAAGCAGTGACCCCTTTAACATGTTGACGAATTTGGCAACCATTTCGCAATCAGGTGAGAAACTTAGCGACTTTGGCGACAAATGGAAAGTACTCGAAGGTGCTAGAACCGAGACGAAAAATCGATAGAAAAGAAAGTTACAGACTTTTCGTGAATTTCCCCCTGAAACGTCACGCCTGGCCGGAAAAGTTTTAAATCCACCTAGATCTACAGTCGGAGAGTCAGTCTGTGTGAGGAATTGATCTGTGAACTGAATCAGTTTGTCTGTGGAGTCAGCTTTGTAGACCGATCTACAAAGGGGGAATCGTGGCCGAGTGAATCTGCTGTAGGTTCAGCCTGAATCTAGTAGAACTGATTCAGTCTGTCTTTGGAGACTCTGTTGTAGAGATCGATCGGGGGATCGACTGAAGCTGTCGGCACTTGAAGTGGATCGACCCGGGGGAATTTGCGAAGAAGCAGCAAGTATCTTCTTCTCAGCAGTGAAGAGTAATAAGGTGTTGAGCTTAACGTTGCTGAAATAAGTATGACGGTCCGTAAGAGTGTGCCTTGTTCCTGTTTCTGTGTCACAGTATATTTGTGTACTGTTATTGTCCAAGCTGTTTTACTTGTTTGTTGTTCTGAAGAACTACTAATAAAGCGTTATTTGTCGTTATCCTCCGAGTTGGACTTGATTTTCCCTCCACGCACACCCACACAGAGAGAAAAATAATTTTCCGCAAAAGTAAAAGCAAAGCTAAGCTTGATGTTTGTTATATTTATAAATTTTATGAGAAATCTGTTTTTTAAACATTATTTGAACATCATGAAATCGTTCTTTTTCAATGCTGAATTTACTTTCGGCTTAGACTCAGCAAGCTCGGCCTGAGATCAGATTCCATAAGCATGATAAGCTTAAACCTTTTTTTTTTTCGTTACTAGTCTTAGAATTTATTTGAGGAATTCACATAACATCCCTGCCGGGATTCGTACGGGAAATTGTTTCAGAATTTTGAGAATTTAAGAAATTAGAATATAAGGAAACGGAAAAAAAATTATTTTTGAATATTGAAAAAAATTAAATTTGTATGATGCATTTTGATTTGATATTGGAAAGAAAGAGGACTATTTGGAATAACGAACTTATGACTAAAAATTGATTGAAACTGATCAATTGAACAGAGTTAAAAACTAGAAATTATTGGACGTTTTAATTGAACTGGAACCTGCTTTTGGGTGTAATCTGTGGTCTGTGAATATTTTTTAGAAATGGCCGAAGCCCAATCTCTTTCGGGTTGTTAAAAAAGAAAAGGAGATCATTGAGAACAGTTGTTACTGAGGTAGTTAATGATTTAGAAGCTGAGTTATCAAATCGTGATTTTACTACTGAGAGGTTAGATGTATTTGTAGAGAGATTCTTTCGATTCAAATTGAAGCGGTGGTAGGTCTAGGATCATGGCCACGGATTCGCTTGTATAAAAAGAAATGTCATCAGTCTAAATTGTAGCTGCGGTAGCCTAGTTGACATGGTCATGAATTCGTGGCATTGTTTTCCTCGAGTCGTGGGTTCGAGACTCAGTCCACTGAAAACCGCCGTGTAATGAGGCTGATGCACGTTAAATATGTTGAAGCTCAAAGTCTTCCTGTAGCCGTGGTTTGGAACTTGGAGATGAAAGTGCCGGCTTAGGTGCTGATCTCGTTATATTTGAACATCTTCCTTTGTTGATCAGCATCTTGAGTCCCTTTTTAAGCCCGAGGAATTCGGTGATAAATTTGAAACTATTGAAGAATAAGGAGAAGAAACTATTCCTTGATAATTTCGTGCGAAAAAGAAGATTGAACAGTCAAAACCCTCGTCTCTGAGACACTTACAATATCTCCTCTCAAACAGAATACTTTTCAACTCTGAAAATATTCGCATTTAAGGCTACACGGTACTCTTTTTCAAAAAATTTTTTTGGAGACAGTAATATTAAAAGTAACTTAAGTATTGTTTTCATACTATATTATTAAACTGATTCTGAAAATAAAAAGTCAATTTAACTAGTCCTTATTTTAAAATTTAAAAAAATTTAAAAATTTTGAAGTTTTTTTAAACCCTTATAAAATACACAATTTTTGAAATTTTGTAATTATTTTGAGTGATTTATATTTCATACATTATTGCAAACAAAAGTTAGTATGGATTTGAAAATCTGTTCCCTTGTTGATTTTTAATAATTATTTTTCTAGCTAAACCTGGAAAAAACAGGAAATTTTTTAAAATATTAACTTTAACATTTTTTAAAAAAATAACTAGGGATCCCAGACCTAAATCCATACTAACTTTTATAGAACACATATATCTCAGTATGTATAAAAAATTTCAAGACTCTATCTTGAACAGAAAAAAAGCCTTAGGGATTAGAAAACACTTACATCTTCAAAAATAAAAGTCTGAGAAAAATGCATTTAAAGTTTTTAAAGGCATAAAACAAAAACTAATAATACTTGCAAAGATCTAAATTTTTAATATATTATTTAACTACTTATATAATATATGAAAACACTACTTTAATTAAATATTATGGCAAATATTTTTATTTATTCAAAATATGTTTTTGCCAAATATCGATATAGCATTTTTTACGATGACAGATAATTCAGCTTAAAGTTAACATAATAATTTCACAAAAGTTTTAAAACACAATACACTTATAAAAAATAATAATGATATAAATAAAAGTTTAAAAAAAGTTAAAAACTACCAGGTTTGTACATAGCACCTAATTTTTTCTGAATTTTAAGTCGACGCAATTTAGCAAGTTTTATTTTTTTCTGCGCAACTTTAAAATTTGCAGATTTCCTTTTCTTTCTGAAATAGGTTCTCCTATAATGAGTAAAGTACACTAAATGTTCTGATGACAAACTGTTCATTAGCATCCTGAAATGTTTTTAGAGCTTTTAATGTTCCAACAATAAATTCAGGTATTGCACTCGACATGGCAATCAACACGACTCCTAGAAGCTGTATTTTCTTTGGAATATTTGTCCCATATCATCGAATGTAATGCTTCATTAGAATTGTGTGTCAAACCTCTGACACATGTGCTTAATAATTCAGTTGATGCTAATCGCTGATAAATAGGCAAGATTTTGGGCAAATATTCTTCGTTGATTGTTATTTTTACCCAATCTTTGTGAATACCTGATTTTTTTCCACGTGCTAATGATAACTGGTAAAAACACCAAGAGTCAAAGAGCAAGATTGTGTCCCGGAAACTAATACTCTCAGATCTTTCCCATAATTTCACAGCTGCATTTACTTCCATTGCACCAGATGATCCGACATGTATTGTACTACAAACATTTTGTTGTCCTTTGTACCAAATACGAAATTCAGCACTTTCTTCTCCAAGCTCAAATTTAGTCTGTTCACATTCTCCACGTCGCTTTGACATTACTTCGTAGTCTATCACAAAGCCAGTCAGCAAGTCGATAACATATCCTATTCCGATATTTGACGTTGACGTATGTTCTCTTGTCAACCAGCTTCCATCATATGACATTCCAATACCGACTATATCTTTATCATTCCTTGAGCCCTATGCCTCAATGACATCTTTACGAATATAAAGCAACGGCTGATTTGACCCAACAAGATGTCCAATCAGAACTTTTGGCTCATAATGTCTTTTAAGTTTTACTAAACATTATATTTCAATTCATATGCATGCAGAATTTTTCCAACGATGAGTAGCCAAGTCACAAACTTAACATACCTTGCACTAATCTCATATTTACATCAAATGGAACATTAAAAAATTGATGCTTGCTAACATTTGATATTTGATGTAATATAGCATCAATTAATTGTTATGAACATGTTTCACTCTAGGTTTGGTCACAATTAACACATACAACATTCACTTTATATGCAAATCTATTTCTTTGACCATAGCAAAGTTTTAAAGATACACTATGGTAAATATTGCTTAAAAATATTCCAAAATTATCTGTAAACAAACATTCAGTATCCACTATAATGTAATTTGAAAGATACTTTTATATGTAGCAGAAGTATTAAAGACCTTTGTATTCTGAAGTTTTGTAGTTATATCCACTAAAGCAGGTTTTTAGCATTGTCATTATCAGTAGTACTCCATCTCTTAGAAGTGTTGATTCTCTTCTCAAGCTGCGAAAGTTTTGTCCGTGGCATTTTTTCAACAGAAAAAACTTCACTTAAACAATTTAAAATAGCTTTTAACTTATATAAATTATATGCAGAATAAATATTGGTCTTGAGAAATACCTTTTCTTATCAATTTTGGCTAAGTAACTATAAGCACATCAAGAACTCAAAATATAAACAAACATAAATGATTTTATTAGTGAAAGTTGAAGTTAATATCTACTTCTCTGCAAGTATCGATATTATTTAAAAAATATCAGTAATTAATTAAATTTAAGAATGGAAAAATGCTTTAAAATGAAACCGAAACTAACCACGCCCCCCCTCAGCTGTCAAAAATAGTGCCTGACAATGCTCAGAAAACTTCAAATATCTTAAAAACTAATTGGTTAATAGATCTAAAATTTGGGGGCAAGATTCCCAAATGTATGGGCTACAGGAAAATGCAAAAAAATTTTTTTCGATAAATTTGTCATTTTTAGGGTACTGTGTAGCCTTAAGTCCCAAAATAATATATTGCATGATTCCATAGAGAAGATATTTCTCAATCATTATCCTTTTAGAATAACTTCGAAACGTGAATATAGAATAATTTATCCCTCATCAAAATGGATAATTTTAACTATCAAAGGGCTCATTTAAGAGGATGTGCTTAAAACACTGTATGTACAAAATATAGAGCTAAGTATCATACCTAATGAGACTACATATTTCCCCCCTAAAAACGAGACTATTTATATTTTCCCTCAAAACGAGCCATTTATTAATTTTTATGTAACGTTATTAACATGACCATTCCCTCCCCTTTCCAAACGTGAAATCCACTAATTTAAGGAATATTATATGTATTCAAGAAAAAGCATGTATCTTAATATTTTCCAATTATTAATAAAAAGATTAGAAATGAATACATGAAAATTAATAATTTATATTACCATAGATTTTTTCTGAAGAGCAAATTTACATAAGTATCGGATAAAATGCTAAAAAGGATTTTTTAAAATTTATTTTGGTAACTAACATTGCTGTAAGAACAGTGGAATGCAACAGCATCTTTTTCCTCGTCCACAACTTATTCATCAGAGAAAAGACTTTTTCTATGAATAGAGAGATAGTTCTGGAGAGATAGACATAAATATATTCAATAACATCGGGAAACAAGTGTTAACTTTATTTCTAGGACAAAGGTTATTTGGGTTGTTTCTTACTAAATCAACAACAGCACTGCCTTAAGGCTTATCTTATAAGAGCTAAAGGGTATTCAGATGCACAAGCATGTACCACACTTCGAACAACTCAAGTCAGTAGCTGCGAATGTTCCAGGACAATTTAATATTTAAAAACATCAATATTAATTTATCCTATTAAATATAGAAAATCAATTACAAATGGAATGAAAATCAAAGTTAGTTCAAATATTTACAAAAGGAATAGCTGATGGATAATTGAAGGGATACAGTTCATATCAGAAAGTTGTCTCATTAGTATGGAACACAATGGCACAAATCCAACTGTTGAGTAACGTGGTAGACATTAATGCAAGTAGAAAACACCCGCAAAGAACTCTGGTTAGTTACACTTCAAGAACGATGAATCTTTTAGTTCGAGATGCCTTCTAATAATCCAAGAGAAACGGGGCAGGTCCCATCAGGTGATGGAGAGCAAAAGATTCGGAAGGTCCAGGAGGGAAATCCGATTGAATAGTTAACGGAGGACAGTAATCGGATCACCAAGGCAAAAATTCCTTTTTCCTCTTCTGATGGCTGCACGTGTATAAATAGCAACATCACAGGTGCGCACGCATTCGCAATTCAATTATCTGCACTCATATAGAAATACATTGTTCTAAGTGCCGCCTCATGGCATGGTCAGAAAATTCGAGTGGTTCGAGGAAGACTGACATAAGAGTTTCTGAACAGTCTACATTCCCAAGGGATATGTTCGAAACTTAGTTATATCATTTAACTATCAGTATTTTTATCCACGCGCATGGAATTTTTGCATTGAAAAATATCCTAAAAACTGCAAATGTCTCTTTCGGTATAATGAAATTTTGGTGTTGGGAATCGGTAAATTCCATTGCTGCAAACTAGACCCAAAATTTCTATTTGATGTTAGGGGAGATTCAAGTCTCTGAATAAGCCGTTCTCATTGCTGAATTTAGTGCGACGTTATCTTATATTTGGGACTGAAAAAACAGATTAACTGATGTTGATGGTTTGGTCTATTCTCGTGCATGGTAACTGTACCAATAAAGAAGGCGAAGAAAGCACAGGCAATTCAGATACATGTAGTATAGAGCATCTTGAAAGCGGTACATTAGGGCTATGTAGACCAGGTTTTGTTTTACTTGAAATTTCAATGATTTTATAAGACAAAAATAACAATATTCTGCGTGACTCGTCTGCTTTCACCAAGTAACAGGAACTACAAATGGATCTTTGCCATTGATCTTTGTCACCTTTTAGACTATTAAGCAAATCAGAATAACATGTTATGCACGATATATGGGAGGAGGGAGGGGCCATGTTTTATCTTTATCTCGTATGTGATACTCAAAATCAAAATAATTAACTTCTTTTTTAAGTAAAATATCCATGGATTTTGCAAAAACTGTTCGAGTGAATTAATGCGTGAGCAGCGGTATTTATCCATAAAAACAAAAAGAAATAAATGTACTCCAGGAGGAATTATAATAATGAAACTACTCACTTGCCACATAACTGAATAGAATATGGTTATCATGGAAACAAAGTTCTCAATCATCAGTCGTTCTGAAGAGCTTCATTAAAAATGCGATATAATTGCACCACTTGAAAAAATGACTCGTTATTGCACCATGAATTATCACAAGCAATGGTAAGAAATTAAAAAGTAATGAAATGTACTTAAGGTTTCGGTTAAAAAAACATATTAATAAAGAATCCACTTTTTACAAATTTTTTTAAATATATCTTTTGACATACTTTTCAATTTATAAAAAAAGTCGAAGGAAATAGCGAATTTTTATACTCATATTTGGCATCAAGGCATGGAAATGTATTATATATACATATTTTCATCCATGCGTAAAAAACCCTTTTACATAGAGTAATTATACGGAAGTTCATTTGATTCAAATTACTGTTGTGACAATGTTGGAATAACTCCTTCCAATGATTTTCGGTTGAAATTTACCAATTTGCCTCTCTTTGTAGGGAAGTTTGAAATGATTCAATACTCATCAAATACTTCTGTATCTAACAGGCTTCTGATACATTTGTGTATGAAACATATTACTCATGCTACGGTGGTCGTGCTACAAGGAACTGCCATTAATTTTTTTGATTTTCATTCCCTCACCTTTTTAAAATTGCTTCAATGGGTTTTCCTCTTTCTGAAAGTGAAACATTTCGGCTTTCTAAAGCTATGTTGTGGGACAACGGTGCAGGCTACATAAAAATGAAATGGTCTCGTTCAAAATAGAGGACGCATGGTCATAATAATCATATCTCATAAAATTTTAATTATCATTGAGTACAAAAAGTATATCAATGTAGATAATAATGAGATTAAATATACATCTTCGAGAATTATCATTCGTAGTTAAACTATGCTTTTAATATGTTCCATTAAAAATAGGCGAAAATTTAGAATTTCTAGGTTATGTTACAGATTTCGAACAGAAGCTTTCCGAATATCGGAAATGATATATGTATATAGCAAGTCCCTTTTTCACAAGAACCTGATGCGTTTTTTAATTCCTTTTTTCCATAAAAATAAATGCAAAATTAAAATACATGGCAAAGCATTCAAATTCATTACATGTCAGATATAAGAATAATGGTAATGGAATAAAAGATGGGGGCAATGAATGAAGAGAATTTTATTCGTAGATCGAATTTTAAATGTTTTCTCAACTTGAAATAAGCAGTACAAAAGCGATATAGCTCGCATTATACATCATGTGACCATATGTTCCTTTATGAACTAGACCGTCCTATCGTGCCGAAATATCCTTTTTTCAGACAGAGAACATCCCACTGTAACGTGACCTTGGTAGCCCAGTAGTCATGGTCAAATAGTGTCAAGACAAAGAGTTGAGGATGTTTTCAATATAATCTACGAAAACTCGCATGGAACCATTGCTAGCATTTACAGCGCGCGCGGAATACTAATGCAACAACTGGATTTTAATGTAACAATAGATGGTGACGGATTCGAAGGAGAAGTTCATACTCAAGGTCTCTTTACCTTCGATAAGTATTGAACTTAGATAAACATTACAAATTATACAATGCCCAGGAGTAAATCAGATGTTCACAATAAACAAAAATTAATGTAAAAAGGGAAAAGAAAACTTAATTGAAATTAAAGCTAAAATAGTTAATTTTACTTCGTGAGAAAAAAATTTCTAAATACTCCCTAGAAGTGGTAGAGGGTGGTTACCGTGAAACAGAAGCAACAACACGAGTTCAAAATTTAGAGAAAAGGCGGAGAGGTGTTTTTTTCCCGTTTTCGATACGACAGAGAACTGAAAGTCATGATTTGATTGGCCGAAAGGAAAAGCTCCCTAACGGTCTTTAGATTTACAACGACATTTTACTCTCGTATCATGCGCTGAAGGGCAAAATTAAGTTTCCAGTTAAATTGTTTTGGGACATGAATTAGAGAGAACAGCAAAGAATATATAAAATAAAGAGTGAAAAGGAATGTAGGAGTGTTACTCTTTTTTGTTTGTCTGTGTCAGTAAGATGAAGTTCGCGGAAGGGAGCAATCGGAATAAACTTATGTGGCCTCTTCTCCCAAGCAAGTGAGGTCTCGTATCGTTAAGCTGTCGCTTGCGATGAGAAAACATTTAAAATTAAATTTCAGCTTGACTGTTGTGAATGAAACTTCCTATTTCTCAATCGGAAGAATCTTTTACTATTTGTTGGTCGGCGGTATTTTGAATATAGGATCTAAATTATTAAAGAACTTAGATTCAGTTTTTGAATAATATTTTAAATAACTGGGAAGCTGGAGGAATCAACAGCCATTAATAAATTCTGTGTTTTTTTCTACTGAGATTAAGCTGATGGGCCCTGGATTGGACAGTAATATGTGACGGCCGTAAGAAAAGTCTTGTAGATTTCTCAACGGTACAAGTTGAACTGCATTCAGCAAATCCATCTACAAATTATGAATATCGATTGAAATGTGATTTGGCGTTTCTTACCAGTATGAAAATTTACGGTATTTGTCCGCGGAGGTCTCTAACGGGAGATGAGGCACATTTTCATCTGAATGGCACTATTATCACTCACATTTGCCGAATTCAGGCATCCGAGCTATCGTGTATTTTTTGTCGATGTAAAGCGAATGAGGCATAGTTCCCTTAATTGTTATTTGGGTTTTTGTGTAGTTTTTTTTTACATTGCACGGTGTCACTTTCCAACCGACGGGGGACGTCTTAAGACTTTTTTTTCACGGATTACTTAATCTTGTGTCATCATTAGCTCTTCTAGCCGGTTTTTGATGTCGTGTGCAAAGCAGGTATAGCAATTCAAATACATATATACTTAACCACAGAATGAAGTGTCTTACCGTCTTAACCAGAATTGGGCTTGGGTGAATCTTTCACTATTGATAAGATCCATTTTCTGTAGGCATATACATCAGTATAGGAATCCGGATCTTTAGGCGTACAATCAGGTGGTCCTACAGACGTTATACCCAAAACAAAAAAGTTCTCTCCGAATTTTTTAAAAATTGCAGATCCAGAATCACCCTTGAATGAAACACAAGAATCATGAAATATGGCGTAGTAAATCATAAATAAGCATCATTGTATGTATTTCAAAATGCTATTATTATTAATTAGTAGATAAAAATCAAGTATACTCAAGTATAACTGGTAAGAAAAATTTGGTCTACTGGAAAAGTGAAGAGAAAGAAAAAATAATACTTTTCTCATAAATTTAATAATATTTATCGTATAATATAATTTTCGTCGTTTCTAGGATTTGTCTATAAACACTCCAGATGGATACCTCGTGAGTTAAGTAAAAAAAAAAAAAAAAGAATTGTTTAATCGAATCGTCATGTGCACATCTCTGTTTGCTCGGATTGAAATCAAACCCATTTTGTTCCAGATGATAACTGGCGAGGAAAAATGTATTATTTTCGAATACATCGTAAGGAAAACAGCATACCTGCAGCATGGACTATATGTCTCCTCCCCCTCTAAATCGAGACTGAGCCTGAATAAAAGACAGCTGCGCACAGGGTGGGACGTCTAAGAATCAACACATTTCGAGCTTTTGGAACCTAACAAAAAGCTATATTTGGAGAGATACTGTCGGTAAACAGATGTTTTAAACAAAGCACTGAAAGAAAAGAGGCCAGAAATGTTCAATATGAAGCACATTACATTGTATCATGATAAACCACATGTTTGACGATTCGAAAAACAATCACTAGGTTGTTTTTCGAATAAGGAATTTCTGTCGCATCCACCATACTCCTGAAACCTTGCATCCTCTAATTATTGCTTGTTTTATCTCCCTGCAAAAGTTTTTGAAAAGAAAAAAATTCGATGCATACGTTATCCTAGCACTACTGGAATTATTCGCCTTTGAAGATAAGGCATTTTTCAAAAATGGTATCACGCTGGCAAGGAGTCACAAGTAACGGTGGAAATTAAATAATGCAACAAATACTATTAAATGTCTGAAAATTCGTTTTCTTTCTCACACTGCATAAAAACCTACATAACTTTCCGGAAGACCTCAAAAAAGAATAATTTGTTGAAATTATTCTTTGATATGTAAACAAATATTTGGATAACAGTCGACTTAAAAATGGTTGTTTCAAATGATATTGATTCCTGAAATAATTTAATAAATTATCCATCATAAATGTTTTAAAATCATGTAGTTCCAAGAGGCGGAAAATGAATTTACATTTAGTGATTAATAAAAATACCTGGCAAGATGCCTGGTCTGTTTCCATCCCTCCAGCGCATATAATGAGGCGTTCCCTTGACTCCGGATACCGGCACTTCCTTTCATTTACTTGAATCACCTTCCCTTCGTGCAGTTTTTCTTTAGCTTATAGAGGAGAAAAAAAAGTATTATTACAATATTTTCTAATTCTAAAATGGCAGTTTACGTACACAGACAAATGTTTTACGTCTACATTTCTCATTCAGAAATGTCATTCTACTTAATCATTAATTAAATTACATTGGAAGATAGTCAAAGCTCCCTGGTTTTGTCAAGGATGAAATCATCTGAAATGTGATTGCTTTTTAACAATGCACTGAGAAGCAACATGAGGACTATTGGTGACGAAACTCGTAATTTTGATCCACGGTCAAGTGACGTGACAACACCTGAACTGGCACCTCCCTCTTCAAACTCCTACACCACGGCAATAGGAGGATTTCGGAACTCTAGAAAATTTAATGAGAATCCCCCCCACACACACATGGGTGTGGAAAGTAGCATTAGGGCTTTAACCCATGATTCAACGAAACCTGCAGGCCGCGCTTCCGCCACCATGATATCTATGGCCCTCACGGCGACGTGAAATCATCCATCAGGATCTTAAAATCGAACCCGTATTACCTCAGATTAAAATACAATATGTTAACATTTTCAATATAATCCTTTAGAATCCAAAAGGATTATTTAGCACTCTGTTAAATTATGATGCCCTTCGAAGCACGACTTTGAGAAGGCTGAGATCTCTCTCCTCGAACATACGTTCAAAAATTTCAAATCCAACCACAAAGGAATAGGTTACCTAAGGTCTGTACTATCCTTGAATTTTCCTGCAACCTCCGTGAGCTTACATATTACAGTAGAATTAAATCCTGCTAACCGCTAAAGTTAAGCACGTCAGTCAGGGGACAAGAATCGAGTGAGTGAGCACACGAATTCTGCCTCTCATCGATTTTATTTTTTGAGTCTCAAAATTCGTTAAACTTTTCCTGTCTTTAAATTGCCTCAAAATTATTTCTTACATCCTAGTTTTTATCACCAGATGGACACATTAAAAATTTTCTTCTAGTCAAATTTACTTCATCTTTGATTTCACTCTTGAGAACCCAAGTTCTCAGTCGCTGCATTTGTGTGTTTGTGTTCCACTTCAACAACTTAATAAACCTTCGACAATTTAAATTTCTACACTGACATGAAATAAAATGACTCAAAATTTTTGTTTTATAGTCATTGAATCAATGATTAATTTAGTTTCTGCAATTTTTTTCCACACTGCGTTCCAAATACAATCTCTCTCTCTCTCTCTCTCTCTCTGGAGCGTTCATCCAATCCACCGCTCCTCTCTCCAATGTTTCAAGTCTGGAGTTTGCGGAAACGAGTCAGATGTTGTTACCGGGTGAATGTGGAGTGCATTCCGGGAGTGCTTGCAGCAACCTACGTCGATCATTTCGTACGCTGGGAGGCAGCTATGAATCGTTGTACAGTAAGATCGACCTACCCTCACCCCGTAGTTATTTTCTATTACTCTTTCTATATCGCTTTATTTATAATGAGAGAAAAGCCCACATTTTATGTCTTTAAATTCAATAATAACGATGAAAAGGTATTCCCTTTTAGTAGGGAAGGAATTCTGTAAAATGACATACCTTCGACCTTCTCTCTCATTGATTGTTATAGTTACCAATTTCATATTGTTATCGAAAATAAAAATAAACTCCGTAAGGAACTACAATTATCTATAGCACTTTCTTGAATTTTTAAGCTAAAATATAATTTCGGAAATATAATTTTTGACTCTTGTTTCATTCTGCCTTATGATACGAAGGCTCTCTAAGATAGTGAAGAAGTGGATTTTAATTTGGAATTGTCCCTTTTAGACTTTTTGAATGTTCACGTGAAAGACCCGCAGAGGGTCATTGAACATTTGATGTTCAGAAGTGTGCATTGCATTTTCAGGAGGAGAGGGTGCTTTCTCTCACTTTGTGCCTATCCTGCAACTCTTTCAACGTCACACTTAAATAAGAAACATACAAAGGTTTTGACACATGCATTCAGACATTCATACATTCACATTCAGACAGATATATCTTACTCCGAAGTTACACAGAAACACTTACTGTAACTTCTTAAAGCAATAAAACAATCCAATTTAGATGATATGGTGCCACAAATATCATCCTTCTCAAGGTAAGAATCGTTATCTTTATTCATGTTGTTTTAAAAAAAACTAACTTAATGTACCAAGTGATAGTCTTCTAAAATGAGTCATTGTTCTCACAATCTGTTTATTTTATTCTCATCTATGATTGGAGTCTTCTTCTCACTAATCACTACACGATCAGATCATCATTAATTTCAAAATTCGTAGGTTAAAGTAATAAATTAAATATGAGAAGAAGGTTCCGTTCCGCTTAAGGGGACTTAGTATCTTTGCGCCTTCAAAAATTCGATTTTTCAAATTTGTTTTCAAAAAATAGTGTTGAATGTTAGGAGCATTGTAAAGCAAACCGCGTCAAAAACCGACAATTAGTACGCCCTGTGCAACAAAAAATGTAAGTGTCTAAAGTGGCTTGTTCTATGTAATGCAATGTAAACAAACCTGTTTTTTTTCAGTTTATTTTCACACTTTCCAACAGGATTAAAAAAAAAAAAAATGTTTTGCATGCAGAACCTTAAAATTTTACATGAGTGTTGTACTTGTAGATCTTTATTCTGTGAATCTTAATTTTGTTAATAGGATGAATAGATTTTATTTTATAACATGATACATAAAAAAAAGTTACTAAATACAAACTTGATAACTTTTATAATTTTTCAATTTTTTTTAATGTAAGATAAATTTAAAATTTGAGGTTTACAGAATAAGGTCATTATTTAGCTTTAATTTGGTATAAGGATTATGGTTCTACTGTACATCATTCAAATGTTATCTTGTGGGTAACGTAAGGTAAGCTAATTTATTTTTAAATTTTTGTACGCATATTTCATGTTGTATAAGAAAATATATTAATTTAATAGCAAAACTTGACCCAATATTTTAAACTAAACATTTTATTACACAAACTGGCAAAGTTTCATATTGAAATGAGCAAAAATTGTTGATTTATGAAGAATCGAAAAAAGAGGAGAGAGAGAGAGAGAGAGTTTGCCAAAATGTTCTACTTTTGATTTCGAAAGGTACTAAGTCCCTTTAACACGAAAAAAAATATATTAACACGAAAAAAAAATATACACTTACTATCTTTTCTTCTTTTATCATAAAGTCCCCATCCTGCTATAATGAGTTGCATTCCTACTCGATCCAAACGTTTGTTGGGAAGACAAATAGGTGAAACCATTTTACGACATCTCAAGGGATCCTGCAGCTGTATTAATGCAATGTCATGTACTTTTGTCACCAGGTCGTAATTAGGATGAGGTATGAGGCGTTTAACTTTCTTTTCCACCATATCTTTACGGTCATAAGGAACACTAACGGTGATTCTACTTGGTTTCACAAAACATTCATCAAGCGCATCTGTCTCTTGACACTTAATATCTTTAGTCTTTTCTACGCTGAAATGTATCGCGATTATGAGATGAATCAAAAAATAGATATCGGTATAACCAATATAACTTGTCCCTTATGAACTATAGGCATTTAAAGAAGATACATACACACATATATATAAACATTTACATAATTATTAATGTAAATGAGACAAAACCATAGTAAGGAAATAGCAAATTACATTTACTAAAAAAACATGTTTTAAAATTTTTTTAATTAAAATTTTAAAAAAAACTACAATACTACAGAATTAATAGAAAAAAAGTAAAATATCATCAATCAAGTTATAAATATTATCTCAAGAATCAATATAACAATTATGATCAAGTTATAAATTTTATACTAATTTTAAACAAATAAAATACAAGTTGAAAAAAGCCATAAGCTGACTAAAATATACATAATAATTTTAGTTCAAAACAAATATAAATTAAAAATTACAATTGAATTGAAAGCAATGCTACCAAAAACGAAGCAGATCTCAAAAGAATTAAATAAAGATAATGTAATTTAAATATGGTCCCTGTTGTAATATATATATATATATATATATGGGGTGAGAGAGAGAAAGAGAGAACAATCTCCGCTTTATGACATTCTTTTTATCTTATTTTTAAGGACCAAATCCGACATAACCAATCTTCTTCCACTTCTATTACTTCAACTTTAACCTCAAGTATAGAACTTTCTACTGAAAATTCAAGGGCTGTCATTATAAAACCTCTGTTTCGCTCTCCTTTTGAGCTCTCTTTGGCACTCTGTTTTTGTAGTTCTTCCTAGCACGCACTGTGGTTCCTATCCTTTCTTTTGAGAATTGTGTTCCTGTGTAGAATATTTTATGGTTCCATGTTCGAATTTCAATAACAGCATTCATTTAATTCATCAATAAAGTGCAGTTGAGCAAAAATGGATATCTTCCATTTCGAAGTCGAAAATTCATTTGAGTTTTCCCCTGCAGGTTAGTATTCTGTCGACTTATTATAGAAAAACGGAAAATCTCCTATGAACAACAGTTGATTAGAAACTTCCGAACTAACATAAAACATTTATGGGAGATTTGCAGCTTCTTATAATAAGTTGGCAGAATACGAGCTTGGGTGGAAAGATTCCTAACGGATTTTTGTTTTCAAAAATAAAGATAGTCATTTTTGTTCAACTAATCATAATTGATGAATTAATTGAGTGCTGTTATATGGCCTTCTAACAATAACTTCTTACTAACTTAGAGCATTCAATAGCAACAATAACTTCTTATAACTTCTTACTAATTACTTCTAACTAACTTAGAGCAGATGGCCTTCTAACAATAACTTCAATCACTAGGCAAAGATGATAGACTTAGCACGCTCTAAGAAACACACCAAAAGCAGTAGAGGGCCAAAGAAAACCCAAGTGGTCAGCGAAATGGAGGTTTTGTAGTGGCAGTACGTGATTTATGTGTAAAAAGTTCTAGATTTGAAACTAGACTTTTTGTATTAATTAGATTGGAAGAAAATTGAATACATTGCGTTGGATTTGGTTTGGAGTTCCAAAGAAAATTAAAGAAGAATGTAAAAATGAGGAAGCAACATTTATATATATATATATATATATATATATATATATATATATATATATATATATATATATATATACAAGAGGCATTCCATAAAAACTGAAAGTTATTTTTTTACTTAGTAGCAACACCACGAAATTAAAAAATAAAAGTGCAGACGATTTTTTTTAAAAAAATATTAACTGAACGTTTATAAATATTCTAAACGAAGCAGTCGATTTTACTTTCCTAGTTCCGTGTTAATTTAAAGAATTGTTTTTATTGTCTCTACAGAAATGGAAGTGAGTTATTCAAAGTTAAAAAACGAAATGCGTTGTGCCTTAAAATTTTGCTATCGTTTGGGCAAAACAGCTCCAGAAATGGTTACGTTAATGAAAAAAAAAAGTTACAAAGACAAATGTTTTGGTGAGGCTACAATTTTTAGATGGTATGGCGACTTCAAAAAAGAGTGTTTATCTGCAGAACTGGCTCCTAAGCCTGGCCGACCAGAAAGTGTTGTGAATGATTGAAATGCCAACACTGTGTGAGCAATCTTGAAAGAAAATTGGTAACGCTATGCGAGGAGATAGCATCAACTAACAATTTGAAAACATCGATCTTTCGCATGCTACGCAACAATTTACAGTTTCTCCGTGTTTGTGTGTTTTAGATGAGTCTCTCATTTACTTTCTAAAGAACAAATGCAAACAAGAATTCATCAGTATTGTGAGTGATAACAGATGTTTCAAAATGATCCGAAATTACTAACGACTGTAAAAACAAGTGATGAAACTTTGGTGCGTCATTTTGATTCCCTTACCAAGTCCGCAACAAGTGTAGGGAAATACCCTGATTCTTCGCTCCCGAAAAAAAATTCCGGCAAACCAAAGCTGCTGGAAAGGTCATGAAGATTATTTTCTTTGATCATAAAGGTGTAACCTATCAGCATGATGTGCCTCAGAAAACTACAGAGAGAATGATGAATATTATGTTCCAGTTTTGAAACATTTACGATAATACATATCGAGAAAGCGTCATGAACTAGTAAGAAATTGGATATTTCTTAACGATAATCTAGAAAGTAACTTCTCAACTTGATTTTGATAGTGGGTAGAACGATGGGACCACTGTATATCATGAGAGGGAAAGTATTTTGGAAAAAGAATCATTTATTTTTTGCTGTAAATATACTCTTTGATTTTTTTATGATTTTACTCTCAGTTTTTATGGAACACCCTTCGCGCATATATATATATATATATATATATACAACTCTTTTTTATATGATAGATACGTTCCTTTGAAAACAGTGCAAAAAAAAATTCGTGTAAAGATTACATGTGACGTATGGTAAATTTAAGGATATGTTCCTCAACTTTAAAAAAATCATATTAGATGAAAAAATTCTACATATTATTTCAAAAAACCGTGCGAAAAAAGTAATAATGAAATCCATATTATATATTTAAAAAACAAAAATAATTCCTTTTTATTACAAATTTTTTTTTAATTAGTGTACCGAGAAAATTCACTCTATAGGTACATGCAACATATAAAAATTCAAATTGAAATTATGAACAAAACTACTAACAACTATTCATCCCTACTTGATAATAAGTGTGCACGTTTATTATAAACTGGATCAAAAATGCTATCAACAGTAGATGTGTCAGATATGTCTAGCACAACTGTTGGCTTTGATTAAAATGAAGAATTTCGTTCGTTATTATTGCCCAATGTTGTTGTTGTTTTGTGGTTACAAAGTTTGTTGTTAGCGTTTTTTTTTTTTTTTTTTTTTTTTGGTTTCTCAAGTTGCTGAAATAAATCTTTATATTCTGCTACACAAAACTGAAGATTACGTTGAAATTCTGATGATTCTGCATGTCAGAATCACGAGAAAGAGAATGTTGTTCCATACTTATCGCAAATTTTAAGCCCTAGCAAATTAAATCAGCTGTTAATAACTGTTTTTCACCTTCGACTTCGTCATTATTGACTTCATTATTGTCATAAACTGTCATAAATTCAATCAAATCGTCCTCGTGCAAAGGGCTTTCTAGTATCGATTTTTCGATGTCAACCGTTTGTATGTTGCTAAAAACTTCGCCACCAATTGCGTTTGATAGAGTTAAAATTTCAGAACACGCAATTGATTTCTGCACAACAAAACTTCCACTTTTGACGCATGTTGGCAGAATTCCAGCAAGTATTTAATGCTGAAGAATGAAATACTGTGTTTAAGGTGAAGTAAAACGAAATGAAATAAAGTGATTATAAAATACGGGTATTCCCTGTAACTCCAGATTACAAAATAAACACCAGAAGTAGACCAAGTCACTCATGCATGTGTTTGCATAAACCCACCATCTTCTGATTACACTGTCAAAATTAGAATTAAAAATAATATTTTCGGGATTTGTGCTAGTACAAAAAATTCGCGTAAAAAAGTACATTGGTGAACCGTGTTATTTCAAAATCGTGTAAAAAAAGACCATGTAATAAAAGAGTTGGGTGTATAAAATTTTCTTATGGATGTATGAATACGAATGCATGATTTGGAAAAATAAATTTTTACTTATCTAAAGAAAGAAGTATAATTATTGCTTCTTACTCTTCTAGGCAATGGGCTGCAGTAAGGATGAAACTTGGAGATATAATCACACCTCCGCAGAAGACAAATTGGTTGTCTTCTTCGTCTATTAGGTTAACCTTTTGAAGCAAATATAAAATTTGTGTTAAATTTCGTAAGAACTTTAAGAAATGCTATAAGATATTTAATGTTTATAGTAAGCACTATACGAAGAAACACGAATCCTTCTTCAGAAATCTTAAGACATCGCTTAAACGGTTCACTTTGAAGGAAATATGTTAAGAGTACCATTTTGTTCTATATCGGGATTTTTCAAAACAATGATTCCCAAACGGTCAGCCTTAGCTTTAAATGTATGAAAAATCAGTCATTGATTTAAACCAAGCATTGGTACCAGATATTCAAGACGCCATTAGAGTGTTCGCGTAAAGAAAATGATAAGGGATGTCACTCAGCTAAATAAAGAGCAATGAATTAAAAAAGATTAAAAAGAATTTTAAAAAACAGGTAGAGTTTTTCACAAAAATTATTAGTTGTAAAATACCTCTTATCGATACAATTTTCTAGGAAAGAGGCGTTGCGTCCACTGGAAGGATCAGTTTGTCATTCCCCGACTGCTTCTTACATGTTGAGCAAGGAATTGTGGCCATTGTAACATGCACAACTCGCATAAAAAATTAACGTTGAAACAAATTTAACGCAACTCCGCGGTTGATAGTGCATTTATCCTCTATTTTAAGCCAAATTTTTCATAACTTTGTTATTCAATACGGTCCCAAATATCTCATTAATTTTTGTTTTTTTTTCCAATCCTTGTGTTAATTTGTTTGCTTACTTCAAAAATTAAATATAACATAGATACATATTGTTGAAAGAAACTGGAACATTTTAAATAATTTAACCTCGTTTTTTTTGCAGAAGTTTTTCGAATTTATTACGTGTGAAACAAATTAGAAGGAGACTAACAGAAGGATCTGGAATCAGGGATACGTGTTAGGGACCGTAAAAGCTGAGGATGCGTGGATTAGAAAAGATGGGAACAGCGACTCCAAGGCTAAAAATCGATGCATTAAAAAAGACTGACAACATGGGAGGGTGATATAATTTCGCGTGCAAATGCTTTTTAATGGCTAAGGGCTGTAAATTTGAAGTTTCAATTTTATCTTTAAAATTTACTCCCTCCTCATAACTAATATAATAAATTTAAAGTCATTGAAACAAGTTTTCATAATTAAATTTAAATAGCTTCTAAATTTACGGAGCTTACAACGACAAATGCATGAGAAAAGTCGCGATGTGAAAAAAACAACTGGGACATAACTAGTTAGGATAGAATCTGTGCTGCTCTTCTGCTTCGATGGAGGAAGCAATCAGTGGAATAAGTAAGATCGCGTTTGCAACGGGATAGCTATACGCTGATAGTCGCAGTCGCAAACTGACAAGTAAATGATTGAAATTTAATATCCAATCAAAGAACAGCTCTACTTCATCAGAATTGAGCAGAGATTTTGATTGTGTTTATCTCCGAAGAGTTATTCTCTCACTATATGTCCCAATTTTTGGAAAACAATATGTCACAGGACAGACTGAGATTCGATGAGAAATTGAAGGTATGATTTTAATCTAAATTAATGTCGAACCTAAAATCGACCCGTGTGATAAGAAAGCATTAATATTTTGACATTAGAGTGCGTATTTTAACACGTATTACAAATTATTTGTTTTTACAATAAGATAGGAATCAGTCATTCTAATAATTCGAAGGAGGTTAATTTTTATTAATTTATAGAGCAGTACCTCATGCCAGATTCTATAAAAAGCTTCTTGTGTATCGAAGAAAACCGCATCAGTTAAATTACCATTATTCAACTGTAAAGAGAGAAGCTAGTGCTTGATAGAGACTTTTCCTTAAAATCAGTGTTGCTCATGAATTACATTTTTCTTGTCATTTATATGTCTATTTAACGTAAGTAAATTAATTTTCTCAGTTGATTTTATGAATATTAGTAGCAGAGAAATGATGCGGCAACTATCAGAAAGAGTAGAATCTTTATCTAGTTTAGTAATAGGTATGACAGATGCCATTTCCGAGTCTAATTTTATGATAGTAATGACATTTTTAACCATTTGGCTCATTTACAAAACACATCATGTATTAAGAAAATAATAATTAGTCATACAATTTTGTTAAAAAAAATTTAATGTCTGAATATTTAATTTATGATGTTTGTATGTCAACAACAGACATAGAGAATTACAGGAAAAATAAAAGCCAAAAACAACGTAGAGGAAGCATCGGTGTATCCTAGCAGGTTAGGCCAATGAACGTGTTTTCTATAATAGAATATTTTCATTGAGGTATAAGAGAGGAAAAGTTCATAAATGCAAGTACGAACTTACTATCCAAGGATATTTGGCCAAGTTATTTAATCGTTTCCCATTCATAATTTTTTTTCCTGCTTGAAAAGAATTCGCTGGTGGCGAATTAGGTGCTCCGCAAACTGAAAGATATATAAGCTACATAAGGATCATTTTAAAAGTAATGTCTTCTTTCTTCTGGAAGTAAATAGAAATAATTATTCATCAAATTGAAATTTATTCGTTAACATTTTTTTTACCAATTAATATTTAAGGGATACTAAATTTCGTATATTATACACAGTGTATTAAACAGATTATAGGACTGATCACACACCGATCATATTACTCAGAGGATATACTCACATTTGATATTAAGGTTCTATATAGCCTCCTTTCAACTCAATACAACCCTTGGATTGAGCGTACACGTCTTTTGAAACGCCTCCACTCTAACGCTATTGAATTCCTATGTCATCGCCGCTTCAGATTTTGCTATTGACATATGCTGCTTCCCTTTTATCTCCAAATTTAACTTGGGTAATTAAAAATCGTCCTGGGGGATGGATCTGGGGAGTATACGAGGTAGCTTTTGAACTCATCCAGTCTACTCGAAAAAATGTGTTGCACAAAGATAGATTTGTGATACGGTGCATTATAAAGTAAGAGGTGTTAATTTGAACTGTCTAACAAATTGGCCTTACACGCCGCATGTGTTTCAAAAGCAGTTCCAAAATATCTTTGTAGGATGCCCAAGTCACAGTGGAAACTCGACAACGAAATTCTGCTGCACACTCTCTACATTTTCAACATTCCAACTCGAACATAGACGACTTGAGATCTCATCGACTTCCGTAGAGTCTCTGTCAGCTTTAAGCCTTCAAAATCACTCAAATACTCAAAAACGACTCACTGTATAGTCATTACATGCAGATTTAATCATTATGTACGTTTCTGTGGAATATTTTCCCAGTTTAAAACAAAATTTGATAATCATTTGCTGCTCCTGTTTTTGTTGTTGTTCTTTTTTTTTTTTCATTGGCGAATGAAACACACATACGCTTTACACAAACAAACGCCGTCAAAACTTATCACAAATGAACGCAATCGCTTGATACGTTAGCTAAAGGTCGTTGCTACGTCATGCCCGGGTTTCTTAGAAATACCGCATTTGTACTTTTTTACGAGTAGTAATCCTGGAACTTTTTGAATACATTGCGTATAACATTTTTGAACTTTGCTCTCCAATAAAAAAAAAAAAAACATGTTTTTTCCAATTCTACTGTTATTTAAGCAAATCACACAGTTTCGCAAGACAAAAATGTATTTAAAATTTACACTTTCTGCTTCAAATTTAAATCGAAGAAGTCAATATGACTTACGTAATACAATGAACATAAAATATACATTCTAAATTATTATAACAGTTCTCTTTTTGTTAACGTTAAACAATATGCAAGTAGTTATAGATGGTACATAATCGCCATAACGGCCTTGACGAAAATTAAAACGGATTTGGTCACAATTAAAATGTCTGTGGCGATATAGCTTATATTATAAAATTAGAAAATTAATTTAACTCATGCTCTGTATACGACGTATTTATTTATTAGAAAGAGTAGAAATATACAAATTATAATTTTTTTTCTTTCTGAACAGTTTTGATTTTTATGAACAGTGTTGTAAGAATGGAAGAGATTTGTACTAATAAGCAAGCTTGACAAAATTTATATTAACAATAATCAAGGAATTTCAATTCGAATTTTACATGACGCAGGAATCGTTAATTGGGTCTGCAATCAAATGTAATTCAGTATACAAACTACATCGCAAGAAAATTTCGTAAGAAATGTGTCTTAATATTCTTGATAACCTAAAACATTACGATTCATTTCTATTTACAAATTCATTGTTTACTCGGAATTTGTACAGATAATCTCTCCTAATGAAAATATTTTAAGAATTTAACTAAGGTGGTAATGCTTACAATAATGAGGAACGAAAATAAATAATTAATTTTAACTAGAATCGAAGTTAAAAGTATTATTAGTTATCTAAGTAATCTTTATGCAATTCGCAATAGTAGCTGGAAGAATGAAAAAAATATATTAAAACACCATTATCTTAATTTACTGAATAATTATAAAATTCAAATATGAATAAAATACGAAATTATATTTTTAAATTGTCAAACGATCATATTTGTTGTGATTTCTATTTCAAATCGAAACCTAAGAATTATTTGTGACTGTCAAGTTTAGAATATTGAAACCTTTGTCAGGTGACTTCCGTCATGACCGCTACAACATGCAGTTTTAGCCAAATCTCAGTTATTTAAAAAGTTCACTTACCATCGCAACCATGATTGGATGGCCTTTCTGAATCTCCTTCGTAGTCCTATAATAGGAAATTAAAAAGTTTAAATGAATAAATTACTCTTAAAATTTCAATAACATTTAGAAAATTACTCAGTGTAACTTTCGAGGAAAATTATGGAACAATATATATTGCGTAACACCTATTAAGATTTACGAAACGCAATTACATATAAAAGCATTTATAAAGAGAGGTTAACGACTCACATTGTGTGTGGGGGGATGTGTAATCCATTTCCATTTTTTTTTTTATTTATGAAAAAGCTGTTTCTTTTGATATTTTTTTCTCGTTTTCAGAAAATCGAATAGGGGATCAGCTATTTCAAAATGGTTGCAATTCCGCAAAGACAAAAACTCTTATAATAAAGTACTAATGCTTCATCTGTTTTTAAGATACCAGTTTATTTGAAATTAAAACTCTGTAAAACTTAAATATAAAATCAGAAAGAGACCTCTGATGTTATAATTAAGTTTGGTCTGAGAACAGTCCATGCTACAGAACACTTAAAACGCATAAAGAAAATCGAGTTTATTGTTTTATCGACCAATCCTGGATGGATAATAGTTTTTTACTGAAATTTACTTTCTTCTTAAGCTCGCGTGTGGCGAATCGTATTTACTGTGGCTTAAATTACAATTATGTTGCACATTAACTTAGTATTAGCCCTGCCTCTTCAAGGAATATAGAATGTGTGATAGAGGTCTGTTTTGCTACATTTTCCTCTGCCTCATTATATCACACTCTTTAGCTAAAATATCTTAAACAATATTTTCCGCTATTTTTGTTCCTACTCTGACTGATTATTATCAATTGTTGACTCACTTAAGAGTCCAAGATTTTGAAAATAATATCGTTCAAAAAATTAACAATAATAATAACAATCCAAACTAGAGCATTTCGCTTTCCGTGCTACGGTAATTCATATATTCCACAAACGATTGCTTATGAAGGGAGCCATAATATGGCTACGTGTAAAATAGACTCGCGTGTTATTGAATCGCAAGCTAAAAGGGCCAATTGTACTCAAATTCGTCACATTTGAAAAAGCAACTCATACATACATACACACACATGCATATATATGTATATATATATTAAGTCATCGAATTTGAAGGAACGTTGTTCAACATTAATGGATCAGTCTGCATACATGGCCGAAAGAATGGTTTATTGATTCTAGCAACTCAATCGAGCTTCGGCCACCAAGGCCGAAGTGAAACACCATAAATATCTCAGATGATATCAGAGAGGAGTATAAGAGCAAGAGGAAGAGTGTGAACGCAAGAGAGGGTGTTATTGGTTATATAGCAGGGATTTTTCACTAAAAACGTCATAGAGCATCTGGGATGAATAAAGGGATTTCGTGGGGATTTAAGTGCAGACATAAAGTCTGGTAGGGACTATCCTTACATGTCTGAAGGCGTGGGGATCTGCTTATTCTGCGAATTTTTCAAGAACGCCTGATTACATAAATTAAGTTAAGAAGGAATGGTATCAGGAAATAAGAATGAACGCTTTAATTTTAAATGAGAGAATGGGAAAATTAGGAAATTAAATTATTATTATGGTATTACGAGAAACTAAATTAATTAAAGTTAAATCAGTATATATATATATATGGCATAGGATATATGCCTGTCTGCCTCGCAGTTTTCAGAAAGAAAAACTATGCTGAAGCGGAAGATCGAGATTTACATATGGCTTCATATACTTTAATTATATATATAAAGATATCTTACGTATTCATGACTCTCTCTGAATTGCAATTATCGCTCCAAAAAATTCACATACGTTAAGATAAAATGCCCTTAATTATTTTTAATATTTCGTGCCTTGTAATGACAGTAATCTGAAGCTTATTACAAAAACAGTTCGCGCTGAAAAAAAAAAAGTATTGATAGAAAGATTACTTACATTTGTAGAAAAGATTGGTGGAAACTTACAGAGGATACAAATAATAATACATATAATGGCTTTAAACATGTTTCTAGGAAGCGCAGGAACTGCAATCGAAGAAAGAATTTTTGATTGATTTTACTTGTCTTTAAATATTCAAATGGAGGAGGGGGGGGGAAATCTATTGTTTATGTTTCGTTAGATCATTGTGTAATATCAAATTACAGTGATGAAGATGACGCATTTTCTGTAATGAGTCGAAATATTTCCTTTGCTTTCAAAATCATAAATTACGAATGAGTTGCATAATTGTCATTAGGATTAAAATTTGTTTATTAATGAACAAGTATAACACTGGGTAGATTAATTTTTAATGAATCAAAATATTTCATACGTCTGCTTCTTTTCAAATTAAAACATTTGCATACTGACTCATTATGCAAATGTTTTCTAATCATTCTTTTTCTCTACCACTTGGATACGCATAATAATTTTTGAATAATTTCATATACACGTTATGAAATTTTTGCTAGTTTTTAAAATAACCAACGTTTTTCATAAGAGAAAAGAATTTAAAATACCGAGTCATTCTTTTTCTCTACCACTTGGATACGCATAATAATTTTCTCTACTTACGTCATAAATGTATAAAATCTGTATTCTTTTTAGTAACACATAGATAACTAAATCATGATGACAAAGAATTAGTTTATTATATTAATTAAGATGATCAAATAATTTCTAGTATGTATTTTCTCCTTTTTTTGCAGAATTAAGAAGAAAAAGATCTTAATTGTCATTAGTTTAAATTTCACTCTAATCCTATTTTTAGTTCTTGAAATATTCTCCCAAAAGAAATCAGAAGACACATATTAAATAATTTCACGCAAATCATTAATCTACAGGATGCTTCGCATTTTTTTCAGTTTATTTTTAACATTTTTTTCCGCATTTATATTTGTTTTAACTCTTTAAGTTTTGTTTTTTTTCCCCTTAATTCGTTTTTTACTTAATTTTTTTACTAAATTTGGTTTTAATTACTTTACTTATTTTGTAAAAGTTAAAAAAATATATAACAGACTGTTGATAATATTTCTCCGCTTTCGTACTCAGCGTGAAAATGTTTCAGTAAATAATAATTGCGTATTTCTGTGTGCCACCACTAAGTTGATCGTTTAGATATATTGTTCCTCTCAACCTAGATTACTCCCAGTGATGATGGAAATAATTGCAGTTGTTGTAAAACGATATATTGTTCACAAACCATCTTGTGGGTGTATGTTGAAAGCTGTCCAGCAAGGAAGATAATGGAAAATGACGCTTCATTTACAAATATTTAGCAAAGGACGAATCACAGGTAGTAAAAATTGTACAGATCAGCAGAACAAAAGGGAAACAGAATTTGCAAAGATTAACAACACAACAAGAGCAAAAACAGTACTTGTTCAGACTAGCAACTAAAATAGATAGCAAATCACTAGCGCTTTCAATAATATTCAGCTCACAGCTTACTAAATTGCAATGTAGGCAAAACTTCAAAGCGATACTTTGCAATTCAAAGGCAGGCTGGCTTTTCTCAATCTCTCCATGTATTTACAGGTATTACAGCCAGGTGTAACGTCATAGGGAAGACTCGAGGAGAATACCTCAATTTATCTCTTACTGAGATATAGAGAAAATTGCAGCATTTCCGACAACCTTCATTTGGTCGCCACGGTTGAAGGTCATTGATTAAACTTTCCCAGGTATTCAACAGAACTCTGCAAATGTCTCTTTTAACTTTAAGAGCAATATTGCAGAGAAATGTCACTGAAAGTTCGTTACATTATTATGAATCGAAACGTAAAATAAATAAACCACGAACAATTTGATGAAAATTAAGTTGATACATCTCGGTAAGTATTTCTTTCTTTGAATATAGAATTCAGAAAATAAAAAAAAAATTGTTTCATTTCGAAAGACAAAAAAATACAGAAGAAAATGTATTAAATAAGAGTCATTTTGAAGATTTTTTTTTTCCCTTCACAACCTCAAAAATGGTTGACATAAAGGAAGAATATATTTAAAGTTCTGTCAACACTTCATGATCATAGTATCAAATGTTAAATAAGCCCATATAAAATTCAGAAATTATACTGTGTCGCAGTAAGAGAACGTCACATAACTGTGAAATTAAACTTAGTAATCTTTTAGGTATTTCTAAATGAGCAATTTTGTAATAAAATGTGTTTTAGAAGGGTGCTTTTTCATTGAAGTTATCTCCTCGATTAAAAAATTTCACATCATATTAGTAATGAGTTGAATAAAAACTCAAATAATAATGCAATTACAGAAAGTAATCAATTGAAATAAAGTGTTACCATTTTCTATTTAATAATAAATTGCAAAACTCGTCACAATTATATATATAAAAAAGAAGTTAAAGACCCTGAAAATACAGAACTTTCCTATTTAATATATTTGAAAAAGAATAATGTTCATGTAGTGCTATTTTTTTAAATTTAAAATTGCACCGGATAGAAGGAGAGGTGGCAAAAAAAGAATATCAGTTAAGTTCTTTGCTTCTTGTATTCATCTTAATTAAGAAGATAAATTCGATGCTGTCTCTCGAGTTTGAAAAGAAATAAAAGAGAAAAGTAATTTTGCCTTGTTTATTACTTCAAATAGAATGCATGTAACACTGAATTCCCCCAGAAACATGATATGGTTATATAGCGAGTATTGTTTCCCATAAGATATGATTACGAATTCGCAAGAAATCTGTTAGTTGTTTTTATAGATTTAAGTACAATTTCTTTCAATAATGTTGATCAATTCAAGAAATCAATGTTCTTTCCTACAAAATGATACTGTTATGAAACCGGGATGTAGCAAAGATATTGCTCCACGTAATTCGAATATACAGTCGTAAGTTTTTGAAAGAAAACATAACGCATAACTCGCAAATGAGTAAAGTGAACACAAACTAAATAATTTTCTGTATTTTTCAATAATTTGGTAATTTCGGGGTTATTCGGATAATGACTGCGAATATGTAGAGAATATAACGCCTTTGTATCCAAGCAATGTTCGCTTCAAATTCTAGTGAGCTTTCGAAAATGTTTCAATGTTAAAGAGTTTTGTTAAAATAATTCGTTTTTTGTATCTTTTTTTTACATAAAGTAAACATTTTAAAACAACTTTTTTTTAAAATTTTGTATGCGGAAATAAAATTAGAATTTTGTATTTCAATGAACAAAATAGTTTCGCGAAATATGCATTTATAAATGCATAAAATGATTTAATTATAAATTTTGATATTTCATCAGCATGAATAATAGCTTCCTGAGCATGCGTTACGTGTGTTGAATGCTGAAAAGGTATTTATATGAGCTTCTTTTATTTAAAACAAAATATTATTTATTCTTAAAATTTTGCATGTTTATTTATTTGTCTTTAGAGTCTCGAGTGTGGATAATGTTTCAGATCAAATACTGTCCTATTAGTAGAAAGAACTGTGTGCTTAAAAAGGGAATTGCTGCAAGAAAAAAGAATAATTTATGACGCAGTTCTTATGATTCAACATATGCGGCATCTAGAAGTTCATTCATACGAATGCAGATCCGGTGAAACTTTGGTATTTTCGCATATACAATAGTCAGGATTAGGTACGACGCTGCATTTCAAATGTAATAATCCCATATGTTCGAAAATCGCGAAGTTGCACTCTGATCCAGTTGATTGTCTGAATCAGTATTAGGTATCTTATTCACAGGAGATGGCTTCTCGCAAGAATGCGAAACATTTTCAATAATGAATACAGTTTAAATGAGTAAGTATATTTTTGCTTCTTGCGAGAAAACGACAGGCAAAATTCTAGATGTCTACATTGCAATGAATCTATAGGACTCCATTAAGGAGGAAAAGCATCTATCAGAATTACATCAACCGATACCGATAGATTTCATTGTTTGACGGCAATCGCTGATGGAGGATGGTGTAAAAGAAGTTATGGTTGTGGAAATAATGCTCCCTCAAGAATCACTGTGATTATTGACATGGCAGAGCAAAAAAGTAGTATTTATTGCAATAAGGAATAAAGTTTGTTTGATTCGATACTGGTCGAATTTCTAACAAAAATCATACCCACTACAAAAATTAGAGTGGCTTTTCTACTAGTATGAAAAGCGATATTATTGTTGTAGGAATACAGTTTTTGGAAACTATTCACCAAATTCGCTGTACTCGAATTGTTGAAGACTGCGATTCAAGCATTAAAGCTCAGTTCAAGAAAGAATGGTGATTTTATATGGAAAGTTAAGTAAACTAACTATACTGTGAGAAGATTTAGAGGAACACAAGATAAATTGCAGCATAATATGAAGAGATTTTTTTTGGGGGGGTGGGGTGGGGGAATGGCGTCCAGACTCTTACAATATTAAGAATATGTGTAAAGTTATTCAAAGTGCTAGAGTGATAACAAAATATCACACTATGCTTATCAATGAAAAATCGACAAATAACTGAATTTTTGTATTAGCAAGTAGCTTGAGAAGTCTTCCAGTTCACGTGTTTAGAAAACAAGATAAATGCAATTCTTTATGTAAAAATAATTCTGAGTCTCTGAGTAATATCTTCAATGCAGTATTTTTTTTTCTGGAATGTTAAATGCCATTGATTATGTGTTAAATAGAACTCTCGTATCATGTCATAAGACACTTATATAGAATTCTACTAATAATGTAGCCGAAAGGTGTGTGACATTTTGCAAGACATCCGGGGCCAAACGAATTTTTCACTCGATAAATGGAAGTATTGAAAAGGGAGCTAAAATTACAGCTTGAGCTTTTCAAAGTCCAGCTCAATGATGGATAAAAATATAAAATAAAATTACAGCAGGTTGCAGTCTACAAAGCCCACTGCAAAAATTTTTGATTTCTCGAAAAAATGAAAGAGACACACAAATAAAAAAAAAAAGGAAAGCTTTTGCAAAATGAATTTTTTTAAGAAAAAAAAAAATTAAGGGGAAAAACTTGTGTTTCAATGGGAGGGGATGCAAGTTACGGGGATTTACAAACGAAACCAGGTATTTCTCCGGAAGTGTATAACATACATCTGTAGAATCATCTTGAAAAATTATCTGTTACTTGCTATGAGGAATTGGTAGAGAGTATGTGAGAAAAGTGGACATTGGATAGATGAAGAGAAGAAAAATTTCTTTGATACTATCTTCTCCATTCAAAGATTCAGAAGAGCAACTTCAAGTGCTAATCTGGTAAAGAGCCTGTATGGAAGCCGTCTGCAAATAAAGCAATGAGATATGTCGTAGCAAATGAAATTGCTCATAAAACATACTCCACAAAATATATAGCTAAAATTAAAAAAAGTGGACTATTTGTCGATTCAGATAACCATTATCTTAGTACATATCCAGATGGTCTTATTCGGTTTAGTAGTTTAACTGAAATTACAAATCCATATTCAACAAAAATATATAAAAATTTTAAAGAAAGTTGTTCATCAAATAAAAAATGTTGCTTAACATTCCTTAATGACGGGTCTATCACCCTTTCTATTGTTCATAACTTTTACTACCAAGTTTTCAAAGCCAACTTAGCAGTATAAATTGCAAATGGTGTGATCTCTTCCTGTGGTGCAGTGAAGAAATACTTACTATTCGCGTTGATAGGGACGAACACCTCAGGAATAACAATTTACGAAACTCAAACAATTTTATTTCAATTTAACATTACTCAAACTTTTGGATCCTAGAGTGACACAAAATATTCCATTGAGAGAACTTCCCAAAAACATCATTTAGAGAAATAGAAAAAGCAACACGAAAGAAATTTTTGAAAATACCACCACTCAGTTTCAAACAAAAGTACAATAAATCAAAAATTGCCCTTCCACCAAAATATCTTCATCCAGAAAACTTGCAGTTATTATTGAATTCTTAAAAATATCTTCCCTTAAAAGGAAAATAAAATCAAGAGCAATATTTGACTTGTAAAGACATAAATTTATTTTATAGTACTTAACATCTTGATTCTACATGTATACACATCTCAGACCTCTTGATTTCAGATATTATTTCCTGCATTATGCCCGTAATGTTCATCCCCACCTTCTATTGACTTCATATATTGATAGGATTACTTTTTCTACTTTCTTCCTAATCAGCGTTTTGAATTACATTCTTTCTCAAATACATTAAATGATGAAATGTTTTTGATTACAAATGAAAAACTTATTATGAAATAATTTTAATTTTGAATAGGATATGCATGAAAATTTTTATAATGTTACTGATTAGAAAATCTGTAGAAACATTAGTAAGAAAAGGCTGAGGACTATGTAGATTCATTTCTTTATTATGTTTTTCTATGTCGAAATATTTTTTTTAAAAAAATATGGAATTAGATGTAGTATAAAATAATTCAATTAAGTTATTAGCTAAAATATGTATGTATAAATCAGTTAATATATGTATGTATATATATATGAAATTAAAATTATATTTTTAAAAAAAATATGTAATTTCTAATAAAATGTAACTATTATTGTACATTCATTTGTTATGTTATAGACTACGTTATATAAAAAAGGAAAGAAAATTCTACACAATATGTGTCTAAAATGAGTGAAACTATATTAAAAGTAATATCTTGAATAACTGATATTGTCTAGTGGAACAATGAAAATATTTAATAAATGGCTAAGTTTACAATATTCCTACAAATTACACTCTAAAAAAAAAAAAAAAAAAACATCGCACCAAGAAGAAGTCGCCCGATTGTAATGAAATTTCGTACGCAAAAACATTTGGAGACTGAACATGCAAATGATTAAAATTTGGAGTCCAGTGAATGAATAGCTGGAGCTACAGCCCATCGGAACTGCACACTCAGCAGCTGTATATAAAAAGCGATTCTCAATCTGATGGTCAAATTTTCTGTTGCATTACGATTTAGGATACTTTCAAAGACTAAAAAAAAAAATGTCTCCCCACTGGATTCGAGCTCATTAAGAGCAACTGTCAGAGTTTGAAAGAGGTCGTATCATTGGATTGAGAGAGACAGGTTGGGTAAATCGGAGAATATGGGTCGAAGCAATGCTGCGATTTGAAGATACTGGCAAGAATGGGTGGACAATGGCAGACTTCTGCGTCATGATGGTAGCAGTTGATCAGAGCAGATCGGGAGGACAGAGTGATTATCAGGTCAGCTGTCACAGCGCCTGATTCATCGTTATCAACCATCAAACGTACGACCCTCACACGAGTATCCACCATTCACAGACGGCTGATAGAGCGAAATCTACGCTGGTACCGACCGCCACGCCAACTGCTACTCACATCTGCACACTGTCAAGTCAGATTACAGTGGTGCTTGGCTCGATCAGTTGAAATGATGTTGACTGGGGATGTATAGTGTTTAGCGACGAATCCATCTTCGAACTGTGTCCTGACGATCATCGAAGACGTGTCTGGAGACCGATCCTGCTTTCACTATTGCACGCCACTCAGACCCTCAACCAGGAGTTATGTTCTAGGGTGCCATTCCCTTGATAGCGGACCCCTTTGGTCGTCATTAGAGGCACACTTACAGCACAGCGGTACGTCGACGACATTCTGAGACCTGTTTTGCTACCGTTCCTTTTTCAGTACCCTGGCCTTATTTTTCAGTGAGATAATGCCAGACCACATACGACGCGTGTTGCCATGAACTATCTTACAGCTTGTCAAACACTTTCTTAGCCCTTCAGATCTCTCTCCAATCGAGCATGTTTGGGATATAATGGGAAGGCAACTGCATCTACCAGGAAATGTTGATCTAGCCCTACAATTGGGAGTAAATTTGGCAAGAAATACTTCAGGAGACCACCAAGGAGCTTTATCACTCTATGCCACGTCGTGTGGCAGCTTGCATTCAGGCTAGAGGTGGGTCAATACATTATTGAGCTCGTTACTTTGTAATTATGTAACTCTGATATAAATCATTTAATTATTTTAAAATCTTAATCATTTTCTATTCTGTACATAACTTTTCGATCTGCGAGTTTTTGTCTAAATCGGACAACTCCTTGGCGCGTCATTTTTTTTTTTTTTTGTTATAGTGTAATTCAAATTAACCATCAACAAACAGTTTATAGCTTTGTTATAAAATTGTAAATGTCTAAAAATGCAAAACATTTTTGTCGACTATGTTGCAGCATTTTAAATAACAATCTATTATAATTACATTTTTATACATACTTATATATATCTGGTATACTCTTATACATGTAGTATATAATTATGTTATTTATTATTGAAAAATTACTATAGTATTGTAATTTTATATAATAAACAAATCTTATGCTTGTATTTTATTTTCCCCCTTGCAAAATATTTTGTGATTTGGTGATTCTGCAGTCTTAGAATTTTCCCAATTGTAAGTCCTATTTATGTATGAACTCTCGATTGGAACAGTAAAGGCACCGTGCAAAAAAGTTCATTATTTAAAAAGCAACTTTTCACCTCTTTTCGATGATTTTAATGCTTGCAAGGGTGATCCCAGTGCTCGCCATTTTTTTTATAAAGCAAGAGAGAGAGAGAGAGAATTGCTGCATTATCAAAATTATTTGAAAAAAGCTTCATTTTTTCCCCGGATCACAGATTTATATCTATTAATTACTATTTTAGTTAATTTAATTGTACTTATAAAGTATAATTTGGTATGTCAGAGGTAAATAATTTTCATTTTTATAATTTTACAGGAGTGTAGTCTTAAATATTTTTTTCATAATTTACTTGTTTCCACCAGAATTAAATATATATATAAGCTCATTTGAGAGACAGAAAGTGAAATTATGTTGTGTAACCTTGAACAAGAAAAAGAATTTCATTGTAATATTTTATTAAAAGCAAAATTTTCCTTTAATGAAAATTCATTCACCAATTTACTCGTAATATTATTTTTCTGTAACACTGATTTAAATAATGTATATATATATATATATATATGTGTGTGTGTGTGTGTGTGTGTGTGTGTGTGTGTAATATATATTACAGTGAATACTTGTCTGAATTCAAAATACTTGTATAACTATTATTGTAGCTTACGAAATGTGCCTAACTTTTTTTAAAATGTGCCTAACTTTTTTTATTATTCAACTTTTAAATTTTATTTTTTCATTTTCCTTTTTTTTTCAGTATAGTCCAACCCGTTCTACTGAACAGTCAGTGGACACCATAAATTGTCTACCATAACCGAAGGCTCATAACATCGAATTCTATTGAAACATAGAAACTACTTGACATTTAATGGTGTTTTTGTTGGATAAAATCTATGCGATCATTTTATAACGTGTATATATATATGACTAAAATTTTGACAGTAAGGTTGTTCAAATTTGGGTGAGTTTTCTTTCAGTTTTTCTTGTTTTATTTCTTCAATTTAATTGTCATGGTTATTCAAAATGATTTCTCCGATTTCAAAATTCCACATTTTCAAAAGTAAATGATTCAGAATAATAAATACAAAGGAAAACTGTATAATTCTTATATTTTGAAAAATAAATAGTCTTCGGGAGTTTTTCATGAAGCTATTTTATGAAAGCTGTTTTAGAAGCTTTCACGGGGCTACCTTGCAATTGGATAAGTCGCAGTCCACCAGATGACTTGATGTTACACTACTGTTCACTTACATAGTTGACCATCAAAGTCATGACGGCCCCATGCTTTTTCTTCCTTTGGGGGTTTGTTAAAGATAAAGAGTACGAGTGATCTATTTATGTGAAATTAAACAACGAATTTTTATTGCTGTACTATCAATTACTACTCACACTATACAAAGTGTGCGACAGAAATTTACGTATCGAATTGGCATTATACGTATAACTAAAGGAAGTTATATCGAACACTTGTAAAAAAACATTTTATATTTTCTCTTTGCATTCATGTATTACTTATCATACCGTGTAGTTTATTTATGAAAATGAGGAATTTTCAAATCGGATGAATCATTTTGAATAACTCTGTATTCTATGTATTAGAGTAGTGTTATATTTGGTGATTTAGTTTTTTTTTAAATTTAGATTTAAATTACTGGTTTTATGATACTTTTTTTTTTTTTTTCATTTTAGCTTACTCGGTTATATTAGGCTGTGCCTTTGTTTCATAATGTTATTCCAATCAAAGATACATAAGAAAAACACAATTCCCGTTTATTGGATTTCTTCACAGATTATACATAACCGTTCTTTTTCAAATAACTCTCAACACGCATGAATTCAAGCTTAGAATTCAGCAATAATGTTTTACCAACTCCCTCGCTTCGAGTGAGGCACTTCTCGAATACTGTGGGTTCGATTCCTATTACCACTTATTCCAATCAGGAGTCACTTCTAGCCAATTTCAACCACAAACGATCAACTACAGGAATTCACTCCAATTTCTAACTTACAAAATCTACCGGTTTCTCGTTATCATCTGTCTTTCTATTCTTTGCTAAGCGCGGTAGCCTAGTGGTTAAGGCATCGGACTGGCGGCCGGTGGTTTCGTTGAGTCGTGGGTTCGAACCTTGATGCCACTAAAGACCCGCAGTGTAGACAGGACTGATGCCCTTTAAATCTGTCGGTGTCCAATCTTCCACACCTCCCGAAGGCGTGGTGTGGAAGTTAGGAGAGGGGTGGGGCTAGCTCAGGTGTCGTCCTGGTCACTTGACCGAGGTTCAAAATTACGAGGTCCGTCGCCAATAGCCCTCGTATTGCTTCTAGTGGGACATCAATAAAAACTAAACTAAAATTTATTCTCTCTAATTCTGTTTCGTTTGTATTACGATCCTTAATTATTACTATTTCGTTTATATAATACGATCCATCGTTGCATTTTTAATCTGCATCAAATTTACGTAATCATGTCTCATTTGGTTGGAAAAGAGTTTGAATGCCAAATATAAAATCAGAAAGTAACCCTTGATATTAGTTAACGGAAGGTTCAGGAATTGTTTCAAGTTAACAACATGAATAGTCTTACACATTTTGCAATGAGCATGTATTTTCTTATTTCATGATTAAAAAAAATATATTAGATATATCATTGTACGTAATCTTTGATATTTTTCCATTATTTGTGTCTCTAGTTTACTTTACTTTAATCTTTTATAAGTAAAATTCATCTTACCTTGAAAATTTGCTTCCTTTCCCATAGGCTTTGATGATGCTAACAGGACTCTTAAATATTTTTCTCCTTCAAGTCAAGATTGGCAACATTGTCTACATACAATGTTGTCAATCGAAGTAATAGCTGCAACCAGAAAGCTAAGTCTCCTTGGAACTATTTACGGATAATGTGTAATTAATAAGGACGAAATAATGTTACTAAACAATTACATATAGATGTCCCGTAATTTTTTACTTTTCTAAGTGCTTTTCTTACAAAAATATGTTTGATTCAGATATGCATACAATACTCGAAAAAAATGTATTGTTAAGTTAAAAAACGTTCAATCACTTCCTCAATTTAAAAAAAAAAAGCTTTCAAAAAGTCATGATATTCATTCATCATCAAACTCGGAAAAAATACGAATTTTACAGGAATTATTAGTACAATTAGTACACATTTGATTGAAATAGAGCATTTCTGTCAAAAGAAATGAACATATCTTTCAAAAAGAAATATTTAACCTAAAATTTTCATTTCAATTTATATCTTCAATCCTTTCTTCGAAACACGAGAATATTTCTTACATAAACTATTTTTGTAGTTCATATTCGATGCAACTTCTATTTTAATACCAACGAATACCAATTTCGAAACAAATAAAAATCACTGTATGTAATTATAATAAAAAATCTTTATTTGGAATGAATGGTTCATTATACCATCGAATTTAGGCAGATAATTCACTGTTATTTACATGATATCTGGGCAGTTCCTGTTAATTGCATTTCGTAATAATCTGGTATATTCTTTTTCTTCATGAGAATATAAATCTTAAAATAACTGGCTGAAAGATAATGAATCCTCTCAAATTACATATACACTGAAATATACTCGTATATTTCAATTGCATTCCGCCGTTTTCAAAATAAACTCTCTCTCTCTGCGCTTTGATTCAAATTTAGCAAGTGTTAGTTAATTTAAAATTCTAGATGTTCAAATTATTCAATAATTTTTAACTTTTGTGATTCATTTTTAATGTTCCAAATATGTAGTTAAAGTCTAAAATTCTTTTACACTCGTCATTAAATAATTATTCTATTTCTTTGACGTCATATGCTAAAATATTCTTTACTCGATTCTAATTTTAATTTTTGGCTTACGACTTATATCCAAATGTTCAGTGATGATTTTTCTTTTCTTTTTCGAAAAAGTTCACGTATGGAGCGTTCTTTGCGACGGAAAAAATCATCAACTTAACTTTTTTGGTCCATGAGATCGTCTTCACCTGGTTTGGGATAGATTCACTTGAAGCAATCCATTTTCTTTATTGTCGCTTCGTTTCTGGTGTATAAAAAGGAATCCGGTTCTCATTAGGGAGGAATACTTGAAACAACATGACGACAATTCGACGCAGCTCCAAACTACCGTAAAGTTTGAATAAGTGTCAAATTTATTTTTAAAACATGTAATTAGCACGTGGAACTACACGATGATAACACACATTTGTCGTCTTCAATCTGTCTTCAATAATGTGTTTTTGAACCTTCTTTATAACAGATCACACATGCTAAAATGAACTATTTTAAACATTTCAAAAACAATAATGCATATTTTGATACATATTTCGAATAGCCCTCTCAAATGAGCATAGATGCATTATATAGTAATGATGAGAACACTGTAAGACACTATCGCGCCAACCATCGCCAGGAGGAGGCTTCTGTCCAAATCGAACATACCCCAACCCGTGTAAATGAGATTTAAATCAGCAGTTTCGTTGAACAGGAGCAGGTGGGAGACGACATCGGACGGATAGATCTGCTTGTGAATGCAGTTCTTGATGATATCTTGTTTGAGATTTTTCCACAGGTTGCAAACATCTACCAGATTCGAAGCTTTCAGAGTGAGATGGAAAAAACACCCCGTCGTCCACGCAAACACGATGAAGCAATAAATCGTTCTCAAAGTAACCGTCTTGTCGGCATAATTCACCACATTGAGGGCGACTATATTCAAGAAGTTAATAAACACGAGTACGTACATAAGGAACATACTAAGAGACAGTACGTTTTCAATCAATCGATAGACTTTCGTTGCCTCTATAATGGCTGACATGCTTCTTTCGATGGTTTCGTGCGACATATTCGTCAGTAGAGTGCAATGGATTTCTAAAATCAAGTGCTTCAACGACTTATCATATGTTCTGTGTATGTAATAGAACAGAGTCATGCTCAAAGAAGGAGTTACGAAAGAATACAAAATATGAATACCACAATATAAAGGGATAATCGTAATTACGCAGACGGGATCCTCGATACAATAGTGTAATAAGTCAGATTTAAACCTGTCATCCAATTGGTCATAGTTTCGAATCAGAAACAGCAAGAATATCTGACTGATTGCTAAAGGCATGACAATGTTGAATAAGACAGGCATCACCGTGTCGTGTTTCCTGCACTTAAAAAACTTTTTCCGTACTTTATTTTTGAATTTATTTATAGAGGCTATCAAGCGAATAATTTGAGATCGCTTGAAAGCTAAGGACAGCCTCAACAACAACCATACGACGGCCAACGCTAAAGTGGCGAGTTTGAGAAACCAACTTTTCCCCCGAATTCCAGAGGAACTATTCAGAGTTATGTGCACACCGAAAGAAGTGAAAAAAACCTCCACGCATATTTTTAACCAGAACTTTACAAGAGATGAAATGCCATTCTTTTGAGTCTCACCATAATCGTAGAAGGGTATACCGATTAAAATAAAACATTTGAGTAGCCAATTTATCTTTGTTTGCTTTCTGTTTAATTTCGGAGCACGATTATTAATCTTCAGTGTCTTCATTGTGTACCATTAATTTTTTCCTAAAAATATAGAAATGTTTTTATGCATTTTCCTACGACAAAAACAATGAAATTCACGCATCACTTGAAAATGAAATACAGTGCACATAAAATTTCTTTCTGATCAAGAAATAAATATTAGGTTTGTTTCCGAAATGCATTAGATTCGAACAAATCCAGACATGATTGATAACTAAGTTCACATTTCTTGACACAAATCATTGCTTATATATCGATGCATGATGATCGACGTTCGATAACTTAAGTTTTGAAATTTAAATTACTTTCAAAACAAATGGATTCATCAACTCTTATGTATATAAAAAATACTTTTTATGAATGCATTCGCTATCAATATTACCATTTAAATCCAAATATGTCCGTCTGGTTTTTTTTTTCCAGATTTATCTCTTGTATACCAAATTTAAAAAAAATGCTTACAAAATCTCAAAAACGAAACGTATGATTTTGCAGGTATATCAACAAATGTTAACGAAAAAGTTCTTAAGTTTCATCGGTTATCAAACGTTTCACAGAATTCACCAGAAATCTTTAAAAACATATACGATGTTTAAAATTCTCATTTATCACATCACTTAAAAGAATAATTCACGTGATTTTTTTAAGTTATAAAACTAAATAAATAAAAAAAAAAAACTTACTCCAATAAATATCCATTTTGGAAAGTAAAGAATTGTTAAGCATTTTAAATCACCTATGATTGCTAATATTTCATGTTATCTCATACGAATGCACTTTTAAAGACGTACTTAAACATCAAACCATTAAAAAATCGCAAAATTTACGCCAGAACCAAATATTCACCGTATTTCAGCAAATGTAAATATTATTTTGTGCGGAATCAAAGAGATTGGCGTGTTTCTTATCTGTTTCGAGTTTTTCAAATTGGATTTTGTTGTATTTCCGTCGAGATAAATGTCTTAATATTCTTCTGACAAAATCAGATGGCAGTAAGTAAATAACATTAATACAATTACCTGTTATTCAAAGTAATTTATCTCTGAACGTGGATATTTACATTAATTCTATTTAATGCTCTTTTATGTCATTATTTCGAAATTTTCTCTGTAAAGAGTGATTTTGGTTATTTTTTTAAAAAATATTTAATGAAATATTAATCACTTGAAATTCATATTCTAATGCACAAAAGCTGTAAAATGTAAGGAAAAAAATAATCTTGATATCAGTGTTGTCAAAATACTTGGTAAGAATGTAACCAATTACATTTTATTCTGACATTTATTTGACGTTTTCATAAAAACATATCGCTTTCTTTTTAATACTTAACATAATTTACTAAAATACGATTGTTAGTTTTTACACTCAGCTGCCATTTAACAATGTTTGTTATGTTCAAAAAATATACTTATCAATATATTGCTCAAAAATATATTCATGATATCAAGCTCAGTGAAAAAATGGTTTTTGTTTCTAAGTTGTGAGTAAGTGATGGTGGAATTTAATGATGTGTGTGCAGGAGCCAGAGATGGCCATGATGTTCCAAACAAGGTAAAACTGTGATCTATACGTTTTTAAAATAATTGAAAAAGTTAAAAAAAAAATTGTTTGAGCGAAATAAGATCAAAAATTGGGAAAGATCGCTAGGGTACCCAGGAAACGCATCAGAAACAGATTAGTTTAGTTTTTATTAACGTCGCACTAGAAGCAACACGTGGACTATAGGCGACAGACATCGAAATTTTGAACCTCGGTCAAGTGGCGAGCACGACATTTGAGCTGGCACCCTCCTTTCCTAACTTCCACACCACGCGATTGGTACTTTGGGCCCCGACAGATTTAACGTGCATCAGCTCCAACTACATGGAGGGTCTTTGGCAGCCAAGGATCGAATCCGCGACTGAACGAAAACCGCCGGTCACGAATCCGAAACAATGACCACTAGGCTACCGCAGCCACCCGATGGAAACAGAACTTGAACAAGTGTTTTGTTTCAAATATCACCGGCCAAAAAATCAAGACTATAATTATTAGTCTGCCCAGATCGCGAAATTTTGACGAAAATATTTTTGAAATTAGTTAATTTCTTATTGTTTTTTTTTTTTTAAAAAAAAAAAAAAGGATATGTAGTGAGAAGTACCATGATGGATAAAAATCACTCTACGTTTTTTTTTAAAAAATTAAGTTATATTGTACTGATAATTTCTTTGTCATTCATCTATGTTTTAGCATAATGACTAAAGAAACATTACCTTTATTTTTATCCATTTACGAAGGATAATAAAGAAAAAAAAAACATCGTCGAATGCTGTAACTCGATAAACCTTGTGGGTTGGTAGTAAAAAGTAAAATAATCAATATATAATGAATAAAAAAGAATCGAAATCAATTAATAAAAACTATTAAGCAAAATTAACCGTACAATAAAAACCGTAAAGATATCGTAAAATCAAAATCAATAAAATTTATTATATTAATACCATTTAAAAAAAACATAAGTAACACCAGTAAATAATGAGTTTTTTAAACATGGGTTTCCTTTCAAATTCCGCATTTAGCATAAAAGAATTTTTTTATACCTTAAAATTTTACGAGGGGATAGTTTAATTTGATGGTTTCAATATCTAACTGTTTCACGTTGTAAAAATTGGATTATGAGTAAAATTTAATTCTTTAATTAATTAGTTTTAATCAATTAATTTTTTTAATTATAATTAAACTACCGTACTGTCATCCAAAACAATCGTGTATAGAAAATTTCACCTCAATTGAAAGCTTGAAAATGTGAGAAAAAAAGCTTCCAAATTTTGACACAGACATAATTACAATGTGAGTAGAAGAAAACCCATTAAAAATAAGATAAGAACATACTTCAAAAAAATAATTTTTATGTAATAAGTAAAAATCATCAAGAAAAAGCCACAAAGAGTGAAGGATAAATATAATTATAGATTATATAGATCCAAAATGAAATCTATAATCCTGTGGCGATCGTGGTTTGTTGCGTCGCGGAAGTATACAAGAAAGAAGAGAGTAAACAGAACGCTGGATCAATGAACAAAGTGGAAACGCAAAACGATTTGCGCGAAAGAGAAAAAAGTCAGAGTGACTTGCCTCGTCTTCGAAAGAGGCAGTAGTGTATCCTGACAGTTTCCATGATCATATCATTAAGTTCTGTTACCATTTGAACGTAAATATAATAAATAATTAAGTATGTGCGTTGCTTTAAATAGTACATTAATAATATTGCTGATGAAATCAAGAACCTTTATTTGTACAACACGTGACATGCTAAAAACCTATCAGTAAATAAAGCTTAAAATAATTATATATATATATATAAACTTGAGAATGTATATGCAACTTATATATATATATTTAATAGAAGAGCTTTTTTTCATTATCAATTTACTTATTTTAAACTATGAGATTAAATGTTATATGTTAAATATTGAAACAATAATAAAATGCATCTTTCACACAAATGTATTCATTTCCTTAATAAGTTAATGTATATTCATATCTACAAATATAATAATTGGTTTTTCATTCTGAAATTAAACGCGATATTTAATCTCAATTTTTATACCACTCCATATGAAATTTTTAAAAAAATCGATTTACCATGATTAATTGAATTAATTAATAAATAATGCTTTCTAGTGGTAATGGTCGCGGACTTGCAGCTGGAGGTTTCCGTCGAGTCGTGGTTTCGATTAATGATGCCACAAAATACCGCAAAGTAGCTACGGCCTGATGCACAATAAATCTGTCGGGACCCAAAGTTCTTCCTTGGTGTGGAGTGGAAGTTAGGAGACGGAAGGGCCAGCTCAGATGTCGGCCTTGTCACTTGACCCAGGTCCATAGCCAATAATTTGAGTGTTGCTTCTAGCGCGACGTTAATAAAACCAATCCAATCCAATTCATGAAAAACTAACTCAAGAAAGGAAAAGAGAAATTGAATGAATCGAGGAAAAATTAGAAGAAACAAATTTCAATCAATTTAACATCCTGTTCTACCTTTTTAAATATTGCCTAAGGCCATCTCTATGATATATATTAAAAACGAGGAAAGATCGTTAGCATTTAAAAAAATAAATACATATATTCCGTTAGAGCCTAATTCATTTCTTAAAAATCAAAAACAAGATAAAAACATCCATTTTCATATATTAAATCTTAGACAAGGGTAAATATTGTGTATATTTTTATTTCTAAAGTTACAGTAATCTGAAAAGTTTTCATGAATAGTTTATAAGAATGTATTAAATGTTTTTTCCGATGTATTAATTACAATGTAATGTAATTCAGTTGAATGAAAAATTCCATATACAAAAGAAAATTTTATTTCAAACAAAACTTAAATATAAATACACACACATAGAATAAACAATTTCTTATCTACAATATTGCCACAATTATGTGAATACTAATTAAGAGCGTAATTATATGAATACGATGATGTACTATAAAAATTCACTAACAAACATTATCTAAAAGACTAAAATTATAAATCATCTAGCCTTGTAGAAAACATCAGCTAGTATTTGAATTAACACAATCTTTATAATAGAAGAAACTAACACCAAATCAGAATGAATTAAAAGAGTATTCTGAAAAAATATCAAGTATGTATGGTTTGTTTAGAGTTTGAGATTTCCAACAGATTAGCATAATGATAAATTGTTTCATAAATATTTTTTTTACATTTAAAATCCAGATATTAAAAAATACAACATTCAAATTAATAGTTATTGTACAAAAAAAAAAAAGTAAAATTTTATATTTATATACTTATTAATTTAACTGACCTTTCAACTTTCTGTACATGACAAAAAGTTGGCAAATATTTTTTATTGTTGATTTTCTAAATATACTTAACACATCGATCAATAACTCCCGAGTCTAAAATTGAAAACAACATTTTTTTTTATTCATCAACATAACACCTTTTGTTAATCACCTTTTAGGGTGATACAATCGTTCCAACGCTTTTCCAAATCTTTTTTTTTTTTTTTTTGCAAGAAATCTTTTTTTGTTGCGAGTAAATAGCAATAAACAGCTTTCTGAATCATCGACTCATTGCTGTTTTTGTTTCATCGAAAGCAATCGCGGCACCCACTTGGAAAAAACCTTTTACACTTCACTTCAAAAAACCTTTTTCCTGGTCCGATCGACTTAAAATTTTGACACGTTTCAAGCAAAGGTTAGTATTCTAGAAAGACCTGGTTACTGGTTTACTACGAGCGCCATCTCTGGGTTAGTCTTGGGAGTTATTGATCGATGTGTTAAGCCTATTAAAAATTGTGCTATTCATCTTTTAAACATGTTAAAGATAAATACAATTTTACAATTGAAAGTTCTATACCAGATATTTACATATATTATATGAGTATTATTTAGTTAAGAATATATAATTGTATCATCTAGTAGTATTTTATTTTCATTAATACATTCCCTATAATAATGCTTAAAAGTGTAATGCAATGAATGAACCCAGGTGAAGAGTATAAGTTGGATGGATGTTGGAGCTCTTAGGTCTTACGGTCTCTAGTCGAAATGCTGTTAAATGAGTTGCTTCAGCCTGTTACCCAGGAAATTACACAATTAAGTTAAATTTTAAAATTACATTGCCCCTTAACAAAGAATACATGCCAAGTGAATTATCATCAATAGCAACATATTAAAATAAATATCATTTTTCATCCCTGCTTAACCAAGAATCATGACATATTCGAAAATACTGGAATAAAAGCAAAGAGTTCACTCAGGGAATCAGAAGTTTCACACATTTGTTTAACTGAAAGCATTAAGGGTCAATACAATTCATGCCACTAAAACAAATGTATTGTTCATTAAAATTAAAGACAGGATTTAGACAGTCTTTAACACTTGAGAGAATTAATGACCCTTTATAAAGATTGAGATGAATGCAAGGTCAATACTAGATGAATTACAAAAATGTAAAATTATATCTGACATTGAGGTTAAATTAGCAGATTTTTTTTTTATTACTCTAAAAAACTGGAAATTATAAATAATTGTCTCCATTAAGATACTGTTATAAATTATGATGTAATATTTCTGTTATAAAAAAAATTACAATTGGACTTCTTTAATACAGAAAAAATTAAATAACTTCTAAAAGCATTGCGTGTCATATATTATATAAAAAAAAGCATTAATTAAGAGTGGAAAATAACATAAAATAAAGTCAATCAAATAATCAATGGTTGATGAAAACATTTTGTAAACTAGATTTGAAACTTATACTAACAAGAGTTTATTCAGAATTATTTTTATTTACAATTGATTTCATTTATTTGATTCAATTCCTGCTTCTATGCAATTCAGAAGTAAGTATAAAAAGCTACATTAATTTAACTTTTTGAGAGATATCTTACCTCACTACTAGAACTATGTTTACAATTTGGTAGGCCTCTTATAAATTTAACATATTCATATAATTAAATGCTAAACTCAGAATTACAGCTAATTATGATCATGTAATTAGAGAGAAATAAAAAGAACTAGATAATAGAATAAAAATTTTACTGACCACATCAAGGTAGCAGCCACAAAGAAATGAATACAGTTGAACCTCTACAAATGGATATCCTCAGGATTGGGAACAAAATCAATTAATTCAAAAATAAAATAAAACTTTTGGTCACAAACCAGGTGTAAGTATACATATTACCTTATTCCTTGCTTGGAGTATTAGTCTTGCACATCATTGTAAGTTTGATACAGTCTAAAGGTCTTATTGCATGCAACACATTTAAAACTAGAATTATCCACAATTAAATTGCACAATAATAGAGAATAAGTGATAACAAATAAATAGAATACACACACTTAATAATACATATATATATATTACAAATAAGTTTTAATAATGCCAAATACTCACTAAGTAACAGAACTTTCTTTTTCACAATATTCTGCAAGTACCTATTGAATTAAATATATTTTAAATTACATAACGAGATCAATGATGAGAAATATAAATTATTTGTTATTTTGATTGAATATGAAATATGAATGTGAGAATTTGTATTCATATTATTTTAATTCATTCATTTCTATTTATATGCTTGACATCGTGTTTCTTTTATATTCCAGTAGAAAATGTATAGTTGTAGGATGTTTATGTACACTCCCTGTCCCTATTCATATTTATTTTTTTCAAATTCATTGTTACTTTCCTTTGAATTTATATTAAATTCCGAATCGAAATAACCCATAATTTCAAAAACAAAATTACACAAATTTTACATTCAATAGTTTTTCATTCAATTCCTTATAAGTAAATTTTTAGTTTGCATATTATTGATATACATTAATATGTATTTTTGTGATAGTACTATTACTCATTATAAAAATACATTTTATGTATAGTAACTGGTTTATTGACTTTTTAAAATCATGTTTGAAGAACGAGGACTTTTGCTAGAGCAAGAATATTGAAATGTATATGAAGCTCAATTAATTCTACACTTCATATTAAAATTTAACTTCAAAATATTTATTTAGATTACATGAAAAGATTACATCAGAAATAGATTACATAAGGAAAAAATGAAACTTTTTCGTCCAAAAAATTCTAAATTTTGGATGATAAATAGCAGATAACAAGAAAAATGATGAAAAAATATGGATATTTCTTATGATATCAACAGAATTTTAAGATATTGATATGTTATTTCAGGGTAAAAGGCCGTATTCATTAAAAATAATAATTTTTAAATTCATTCATCAGTGTAAAATGTTCATTACATATTTCCCGCGGTATACTAATTTACATATATTAATTTGATTTACAGTATACGAATACTAATTTAATGATTTTTCTACAATAAATATATGTTATATAGATAAAAAAATATTTCAGAAAATTTTTTAAGAACCAAAAAAACTCACAAATGAATCATTAAAATGGGGTAAAAATATTTTTAAAATGGGACAAAAAATATAATTCAGCAGAAACCTTCATTATTTTTTGTTCTTTCAGATGCACTTTCTTTAAAATTCAAATAGATGAAATAATAAAAATTTTAGGATGGTAGTAGAAACTCCATAGGATTGACATGGAGTTCACAAAGGTGGGTGGGTCGGTAGGTAGGTACCTTAAGTGGCAAAGTTAACTTAAATTCAAATTTAATTTATCAACATCTAATAACCAAGCAGATCCAAAGTTTAAAATAAAAAAAAATGAACTGTGATGTATTAAATTAAAAAAATCAAATGAAAGCACTTTATTTGTCTATTACTCCAATGCATCCCTCAAATCAATTTAAGAATTATTAATATTTATTTTTCTCCTTTCTTTTTTTAAAATTTAAACAACCTGCATTACAATGAAAGAAAAAATTTCTTATTTCAGTTTCTGTTTTTGATTTTTTAAAATTCAAGCAGCAATTCATTTTTAAAATCAGGGGATAAAGGGAACAAAGTAAACAAATGATGTAACAAAATCAAACATAAATGAAGTATAAAATATTTGACTGAAGAACTATAAAGAGATTTCATTTAATCTTTCTTTTACATTAACATTAGGGGACTATGATATTGTTTCAATTTAAGAATGTCTTCAAATGAACACAATTAGAATTATGTAAATTAGAATAGAATTATACACAGTGTAATGAATAAGATAGAGAAAATGCATTCATAAGCATCAAAAAATTTAATAGAAGAGTTGTTATGTGTACAGTGAGTGAACAGAATTAGAGCATATCTATGCTAAGAAGAGTAACCAGACATAGGCTTTGAAGTTAAAGAAGATTCGATTACAATCAAACATTTTTTTACAATTCTAATATACTGATTGAACCACATTAATCCACAACAGTCGGATAAATATTTATACTATGCATCTTTTGATTTGAACACATGTAGAGATTAATTCAGATATATTAAAAAGATATTGACTTCTGAATATTTATAGAGTTCAATAAAATAACTTAGTTGCATCAGCTGTCTGACTTTCTATCCAGTTTGAATATTGATTTGTGACAGTTTTTTTTTTTAAAAAAAGATTAATTATGGAATAATTAGAAAAAGGAATAATGGGATGTTACAGAACACGGAACAAATTAAGATGACATGCAATAATGAAAATAATCTTATTTTAAAAAATTCTCACAAGTTTGCATTTGTTTTTGTGTCGAAATTTAACTCTTATGATCGCATTTGAATAAAATGCATTAAACAACACAAAAAAGTACACTTGCAATCTCTTTTAATAACAAATGCAATCTATTAATAATTACATAAAAATAAAAATATTTACAAGTATGATTAATAAATAAATGAACAGCCATTTTAAGAAAAATCCAGGATTCAGAAATTAATTAAAAATTATTATCTATTTCAAATAAACATGCAAGTGAAAATATCAAATAACTTTTCTAGGGTTTAATTCTAGAGCAAATTAGAGGAGTGAGGGTTTACAACGCAACAGCCAAATCTGTCTAAGATTAGTAAAACATTTGTTTGAAAAATATCACAAAAGTTCCTTAAGCCCACAATAAGATAAAATAAATGATAAAATACAATGTTAAAATTCAGCATTAAAATTTTGAATAAGAAATAATTAGCAAATTTTAAATAAAAACTTTTGGTGCCAGTTTTAATCCAAAAGAGTTAGGTTTAAACCAGAAGATTTGAAAAAGAGTGATGATTATGAAACACTAGACAATCAATTAAAATATAATGTACATTGTATAGAACATTACAGGTAGAACAGAAAATACATGGATTCGAACTTGAAACAACTACTTTGTTTGGAACTTTAAGCAACTACTTTGTTTAAAATACAGAGTAGAAAATTCTTCAAAAATATGAAATATTCAATTGAATGTAAGGAAAAAAATAGTGCCAAGTATTAGATGCAATAATTTACTTATTTTCAATTTGATCAAAATACAAATTGAGCATCAATACTTAGAACATCAAAAAATCAAGTATTCATGCAGCCACAAGAGAAGTTAAACAATTTAGAACACAAACAATTTCCATTAATAATCTTTCATTCAGAAAAGGATGAAATTCAAATTCATTTATGGATAAATTGTACATGATTATTTTTAAAATGAAAACATACTACCACATTAAAATATTTGCTATAAAACAGTATAACAAAAATTGAGTAAAAGTAGCATAATTTGTCTTGAATATTCAATATCTTAGAAAAATGTCATAAAAAAAAATTCAAGCTATTTTAAAATTCTCAATTAATGTTTCATGGTTTTAAGAAAATTAAGGACTTAAAAATAATTTTGTTTCAATATCTAAAAAACCTCAACAACAAACAATGCTAATGATTTCAATACTTTGAAAAACATAAATGAAGCAGGAATACATTTTTAACAGATTTCTTCAAAACGAAATTGCTACAATAGTAAATTTTAAAACTTTTCCTTCAATATTTCACTTCAGTGATTTAAAAGAAATGTTTGAAGGTTATTCCTAATATAGAACCTTTAATTACAAATCCAATAAATTAAGTGCAGCTCTCCAAAAGTTAGGCTGTTGCCGTTAAATATATTTCCTTAAAATATTAGTAAAAGATATAATCAAAAATAAGAAAAACTGAAAAATCAGAAAAGCCTGATTTGAAAATAGAAAAAGTTCATTTCATATAGATGTGGGGGGGGGGAATAACTCTGTCTTTATGCTCCAAAGAGAGGAAACATGTGCTCTAATAGAATAATCATACATAAATATTGAGATGTTATTTTAAATTACATCAACAAAATTCTAACATGTGCGATATATAAATTCTTCTTCAAAATGACAAAAGTTAAATTTTTGAAATGAATGAAATTGCAAGCAAACATTTAATGCAATTTTTTTAAATGCAATTACACAAAGCACAACAGTCATTTAAAATATTATCAAACTTTAAGAATAGTTCCTTTTTTAAAATAAATATTGCACAGAAAAATACAAATTGTCTAAGGAAACAAATAAATGCAAAAAATAATTATGTTTGTAAAGCGTATGTTATCTACAAATTAGCAACCAAAATTAATGTATCCGGAATCTTAAAATTAGATAAAATTTTGATTTTAGAAATGTAGAATTTATAAACATTAATCTAATATAAAGTAAGAAAAAATACAATAATTTGGAAATTCGTAGGAAAATTCTTCATAAGGAATTGAAATTTAGACATCATTAGAGCTTTCTATTGATACCGTAATTTTGCATAATGAAAAAAAAAATGGTTTATTTAAAATCTTTTATTTATTTATATATTTTCATTTAAAAGAAAAAGAATTGAAAATTTTCTGCCACACAAAAAAATAATAATAATAATAAATGAATGAAATCATAATAAATTAAATACAAGTAAATGTTCTTGCCTATAAGTATAAAATATAACAAATTTTAAAAAACCAACAATATACATCTACTTAATAACAAAATAAAATCAAAGTTCCAAACATTTTGTGTGATATGCATATATAAAGAATAAAAAACAACACTTCAATAAATTATATAAATATATTTAATATTTATAAAAAAAAATCCAATTTTTGCAGCAGATGAAAGTAATTAATAACTATATATATATATATATATATATATATATTTCTTCAATAAATAACGAAATAATATTTTCAGTAATTTTTTTCTTATTTTTTGATACAGTGTATTTTCTCAGGACTTTTGAAAAAGGATTAAAAATTTAGTAGAAACATTTAAAAGTGAAAAATTGTTTTAAAAAATATTTTAATGTAAAATTCTTATTAATCAAATAATTATATAGTAATTCAATCATATGTTGGAAATTACTGTTCAAAACTGAGAAAAATCACATTGAAATAATCCTTCTGATGAAAAATGTAACATATTCCACAAAAAAAAATTCAAAAATTCATGTATGGCATTTTTTTTAGTGCAATACTTTGTTCATATTCTTACAATGATTTTATTGTAGTTCCATTTTAATTTTTTTAAATGTAAGGCAAAATTTCAAAAAAAGAAAACACAAACACAATATTTGATGGAAAATTATGCACTGTAAGGAAATAACACTTAATGAAAGTCAAATTATGAGTCACAATTAAAATCATACAAAGCACAGAGGGATATTATTACCTATATAGTGTTAACAAAACAAAACAAAATAGAGCCAAAGTATTCTACAGATGAGTAAAGATTAAATAAAAAGTATTAAAAAAATCCATATTTGAAAATCTAAATATTCTTTTATCACATTCATCAGATTTCTAAGTTGGTAAACTCTTCATATTTTAACTATGATGTATGTAATTTAATTTATGATTTTTTTCATTCCTACAATATTAATATAAATTAAGTAATTAATGTGCATATGGAAGCATCATAATTATAACCAAATGAAAATTTAAAAAAAAATATTATTTTGAGCATGAGTAGAAAAAAACATTTCTTTTCAAATACAATCAAAAATAGTTATTGGAAATTAATGAAATTTATAAAAAATTTCATTAATTTCCAATAGATGCTCTGGAAATATAAATATTTCAATAAATATTTCAAACTAAAATTCTTGCTAGAAATTAAATTGATGATTATTTTATCCCATATATTAAAATAAATTAGGTAATATATCAGTATTAAAATATTACATACTTTACAACCAACTTGAAATTTTAAAATATAAAATACTTATGCATTGTATAGGACACAAATATATCTTTTATCAATACAATCAATTCTTTAAAAAATTCTTTAATTTTCAATACATGCTCTGGTAATACAAACATTGTTGGAAATTTTCTACATAAAATCCTTAATAAGGAATGCTTAGATCATACATTGTGAGAATGTGAATAATAAAGAGAAAAATAAAAATCCCAGAAATTCAAAACGCTTTGAAAAAAAATGTGTACAACAAGAATCACTTACTTAATTAAGTTATTCTTGTTGAATGAATTAGATTTTTCAACATATTTTTAAAATGCAAAGTGGCTATTGGTTTCACACCATATAAGATGTAGTACAGAACTGAAGTCCCATATCATGGGTATAAAATATGAACACTAACTTATTTCCATTGACTAATAATTGTAAGCACAAATCACTTAAATGTATCAGTTTATAGATATTATCAAGACATGATACTTAATCAGATACACAATTGATACATATATTTTTAATGTAGAAATTACTCAACTATCTTTTTTAAATTAAACTTTACTTTCACATGAAATTTTTTTTATACATACTCATCTGATTTCACAATATTAAATTCAGCAACTATTCTTACTCAACTCCCCTCGCCAAACGTTTCGCAAGGTAATAACATTTTGGCAATAGTCATAAGAAATTTAGGTTTATTGTTGTTACATAAGGCTCAAAAGGAACTCAATCCATAAACATCTGGCCACTCGCACAAACATAAAAAAATATGAAGGGCATTCAAGACTAAAGATTCACATTGCTGAAGCAACTTCCTGTAGCGAGTAGCTGCAGCCTCTAATTGTTACTCATTTAGCACTGCCCGGTTTGAGTTCAAGTTACAGGTAGTGAATTGGTAACATGTTGTTTCTCTGCTTTGAATAGAGAACATGAAATTATCAATAATTATTACACCTATAAAATGTTCAGAGAGAAATTATTCATATAGTTTAAAAAATCTTTGTAAATAGTTTTTGCTTCAAATACATTTGTGCATGAATCTTAGGAAAAAGCATCTTTCTCAGTTATGTAATTATTATGTAAAAAAGTTATGCGCTTTCAATGCACAATGAAAATAAATTAAAAAAAAAAAAAAAAAAAGAACCTCAAACAATTTTAAGTGTAACATCAAAAAGTGCTGAAATAATTGCATCACTTTCTGAAGTCATATGGTTAATTATTAATCTAAATTAAAAGTACAAATCCAGTAGAATATCAGTACCAGAATTAAAGAGAAAAGTGAATTTCTTTAAAAAAAAAGAGAGAGACCCAGAGGAGTAAATTAATTGACACAAGCAGAACTGCTCAGTAAATGAAGTGGTTAAGGAAAAACAATACAAAATGTATGTAAACTCAATAATCAGTACATTTGCAAAAAACAAAAAAAAAAAAAAAAAATTATACAATTAAGAAATTAAACTAGTACACAAAAAATTTAGAATCATGAAAGAAATAAAATAAAAACTAGAACACGGATAATTAATAAAATAATTCAGTAAAAAAGTTTAGCATATTACTGAAGGGAAAAGAAATTTTATATTTCTGTTTATGACTAAATAAAATTAATCCACTAATTTTAACTATGTTTCAGAATACAGTGATTTATTTTAATTGTTTTCCCCCAGTTGTGTGGCTTAATCCCAAAAGTAAAACATATTATTTCACATTTTTATAATATAATTTGAAATTTATGTAATATTTTTAACATAATCATAACATAAAATTGAATAGAAAAACATTCTTATCTAAATGACATTCATTTTATTTCTAAAAAAAAAAAATTCAATTGGGAAAGAATTTTAAAAATAAATAGAAATAAATCTTCATTAAAATTTCAAAATTGGTAAATTTTTAAATATGCATTAGCACTTGAAAATTTTCAGAACATTTTCCTTTTTTGTAATATAATAAAATTCATACATTACAAGCTTTGAAATATAGTCCTATGTGAGTGTGTGTATGTATGTATATATCTTTTGTCAATTTTATGTATCTCTGACAAATAACAGGGTATTCTCATTCATAAACAAAAATGGTAGGTTTTTCTTTTTTTTTTGTTAAAATCACATTAACAATAGTGATAGAAACATTCAGATTGTGAAAGGGTATTTTCAGCTTTTAAAAAAACATCAAAAGACTCTTGGATAGACGATTTGAAATTCAAATAAAATTTCTAATCAATTCATTCAAATTTGAAAACATTATTAAGAAAAAAAATCCTAATTTTAAATGTTTAATGAGTATTGTTTCACATTCAACATGAAAAGTTGTTTGTTGAGCTCAAATCAATATTTGCTCATTGTTCAAAATCATTGACAAATCTTGTTTAAGTGCACAAGGACATGGTAAAAAAAAATAACAGATGTTTAATTCACAAAAAATTGTCCTTTAAAATTTAACTTGAACAAATATATAGACAAAATGATGAATGTATAACAGTATATTATTCAGCAGTATATATAATTATGTAAATACAGAAAGAAAACAGATATGCATCTATGAAAAATGACTAAATCAAGTCAACCCGGACAGAAAGCCCTGAGTTTAAAAAATAAAAGGACAATAAAAAAAAGGCTACAAAACTTTATTGGTGAGATTGATAAGTCACAATATAAATCATGACATTAATTTTGTATGGGCAATAGGATTCTTTGATGAATTATAAAGACAAGTAAACACTTAGCAATTTCTATAAGTTTGATCAAGAGGAATTTGTGAGTAAATGGGATGTGAAAAATATAATGGCCAGTATCTCCAATAAAGTTAGAAGGGCAATTAGGGTTAGCTTCTTAAAATATGTAAGTAAATACAATAAGAAATGAGCCATGGTTAGTTAAGAGCTTAATAACAAATGGAGATTATGTTTAATTTTTAAAAAAGAAATGTGTAAGTAACCTATGAATCATATATACATAGGAATAATTGTTTGTCCAATAGCTCTAAAAAACTGCAAGTAATTTTTCTTGAACTGCAGGTAAATTTTAATCATGAAGGTAAATTATGCTGACTTCCTCACAAGCAAACATCTTCACACAATAGTGGCAATCTTTCTTTTTATTTTTCTGGGCTTCAACATAGAAAAGATTTACAAATTCTCTATACTGAAAAAGTTTCAAATTTAATATTAAGGGAATAGAATCTATTTCTGATGTTATGTTCAAAAAGAATGGATTATAGATTGCCAGTAAAAAGATGAATTTTTTTTCACTACTGATACTGTCCTCCAAATACAGATAGCAAAGTGAAACGAGTTATATCTCCAAGATAATTTTATAAAAAAGAAAAAATAAAATAAGAAAGACAGCTGTTCTAAAAACTAAATTAAATTTTATGGCCCATTCATTTTTTAGACATGTATTAAAACATACATTAAGCGCATATTTGTGATTTCTTTACTGCAATATTCATCTTGAATTAGCTATACTAGAAATTAAAATATTAAAATTTAGACATTAGAAAAAATTATATAATGGAATTACAAATTTTCAACTGAATTCAAATATGTCTCCGAATTCTAGGAATTTGACGGGGATTATTACATACATGTGCCTTTAAATAAAAAATATTATTTTTCATAAATTTTTCAATTTCAAAGTTTTGTCTGACTTGGGTAAACTTATTATTAAGAGAATAATTCAAAGTATACTTCTAATAAGAAATGTATTATAGGTAAAAACATTGGTTTAAAAAAATGATATAAAAAGACTGAAAATAGAAATATCGGAATATTTAAAAATTATTACTTTATACAAAGATACTTACAAATAAAAATATTTAACAAAAATACAATGAAGAATCCAGATTTTTTTTATAATGAATTTTAATAAAATTTGCATCATAAAATTTACAAATAAGTATTCAAATCACTAGAGCAAACAGTTCTAAATCACTGTATATCATACAGAACTAAGTTTTCCCAGATCTCCAATATGAGATATAATCATAATTCACTACAAACACAACTTTCCTAACAATATATATTTTGGACAAACTTTGTAAAAATAGAATTATGATAAGTTTAATTTATATTTCTGTAGGAATTTCGTAATTACTTTTTATAATAGAATTAATTGCATTTCTGTAAATATTGTTAGATAGGAAAAAAAATAGTATAATAAACTAAGATAATAACTTCCCTAATACAATATTACCTTAAATATATGAACAATGTGTCTAAAAGAGTATATTTGTACTAATGTAGTATATAACTGATAAAAAGGACCAAAGGCACAAATTTATAATTACCAAGATGAGCTTTGGAAAACTGAGAGGTAGTAAAGGCCACTGAAAATTTTTTGGCAGTCCACATAATCAGGAGATGGGGGAGCAAATGGATTGATTAGCTGCCACTAAATTAATAGCATCCTGTCAACTGTCCAGTTCTGAAACGGATAAAAATTCATTCCTTTTTTGAACAAAACAGTCACTTAAATTCCATACTATTTGTTTTAATTATTTCAAAACAAATACTATTTTTTTCAAAAGAAAATAAATTTACATTAGTAAAAAAAAACTGTAAAATTTTCACAACTTTTATGAATTTTAATAATATTATTACGAATGCATTGACATCTATTTGAATTCTCTACATTTCTTTAGCAAATTTTTCCCACATTCAATTCACTGTTATTCATTTTCTACTTTACAGAACATTCAGTGTTCTTATGGCATTTTTTCCCATGAAAACAAATAATTTTGGCGAGTTAAAAAAAAAATCTAAGTCCATTAAAAATCCTATAATATAAATAAATGAAATAACTAATCAAAATGATACTCATTCTTTTGTTGTCTACATCAATGTGATTTTTAAAATTAAATTTGGTGTACATTAATACAGTACTTTAATCCTAACTAAAAATAAAATATACTTCCAAATATATCTCAGTACATCATTTCTAATACACACACACACAAACACATATATATAGGTACATAAATTTACTGTCAAACCATAAAATATTTCAAAAGTTTTCCAACTATCTTAAGTTTGAGCATTTAATTATACTGTTTTGTCTCATTTCAAAATAAAACTACTTTTAAAAAATTCCAAACAGCAAAGCTGTTTATTAAAACAATAAAAAATATTATAAATCTAAACACATTGCTTCTTCAATAGTTTTCTTTGATAATCAGCAGTTAAAATATCAAAGAGTTCAATCATAACAAAGTTTTTTTTTTCCTGCAAATTGTATGATAATGACTTTCACATGGTTGATTTTCCTCAATATGATGCTTATCCTAGCAAAAATATAAAAAAAAAAAAAATAAAGGAAGAAAAAAAAACACATAATACATTAAAGACAGACATTATCAACAACATACATATTCAAGTATCAGCATTAATAAGTTTCTTCTTCCAATTCAAATGTCATTAAGACATTAATAAAAACTGAATTAAAAATGTAAAATTTTCAATACAAGTAAACAAAAAAATTCAGCACTTAGGTACACAAAAAGTTTGTCAGAAGATTAGTAGGTACTTTTTCCATTTCGCCAGTACAAGCGAAAAAGTTGCCAAAAATGACACAACCGACACTAACCACAATTTGTGTACACTGCGTGTTGTTGCCAATAAAGTCTGTTTGGCGAAATTTAGGCTGGCAAAATGTTAAAGTATTGCTAATTTAAACACAAAATTTTATGTTACAAGAAAAAAAAATTGAAACCAGACAGTAAAAATGCAGAAATTTTTTTTTAAGAGAGTGTGTTTGCCAAAGCATATGGTAATTTTCTACATAATTTCAGTAATTTTGTGCATTTAATCTAATTTTAAAATGGGAATAGGTTTGGGTTAATGTTGGAACCCCAGGGAAATTGTATACATAAAAGTAATATAAAATAGGAAGGAGGGATGACTCACTGTTTTGACAATACTTGCTTGTATCGATCCTAAGAATATTTAATATGAACTCTCTTAAATTGGCACATAATATTTTCAACCTACTATAACCCAAAGCAGCTCTATGGGGGTAGAAAAAAAACCTGTAAATAATATGTGCTATTAATGCAACATAATTCTAAACAAAACACTTTAAAAAATTTTAAAAAAATTATTCTTTCAATTTTAGAAATTTTTTATTTAAAATGAATGATATTTTTCTAAAAATATGACTATATTCATATTAATTGTACTTAATGCTCAAATTCTAGTTAAGCATTGCAATTGCCCAACAAAATTCTATTAAGCAATACAAGAAGAAGAAATAAATATTTTGATGAATTACAGATAAAATATTCATACAGATTCTGAGAATAAGTAAGATTACAAAATGCTTCATGAGAAAACATTCATAAGCAATCATTTTAAATATGAAAGGAACTATGTCATGAGTAGTCAAAAATAATAAACACTGATCCAATATTTTACATCCACATAAGCATTTTAGCCAAAATGAAGCAAAATGTAATAAAATGAACCTTAAAGTAACTGGATCCAATTAGGACTGAGCATTCTATGAATTCCAGAAAAGAAGGATAAACTTAAATTATTTAATTTCTAAATATCTTCTAAAACAAAAAAAACTAATAAAAAGATACAATTAAATAATGCAAAGAAATTTTTTGAATACATTTAAAAACACTTGTGGTTCATAATTTATATGATTTAAAAGTGGATATAAAAATATTTTTAAGAAGAATAATAATAAGAGATACTGCATTTACAGTATATAAAAATATGAAACAAAGTAATGTAAAATCAATGTTAATACAAACTGTGTATTCATGAATATTATTCACACACTAGAAATGTATTTTAAAATCTGGAAAAGAATCATAATGTAGTGCAAATTAATTTGGAACAAATTATCATTAAAGCAAACAAAAGAAAAAGAGAAGGGGAGCCCTTTTCTTCAGCACAAAAAGAGCAGTGAGCATACAAAAAAAAAACACCCAGCAATATCAAAATAGTTTTTTATTACTAGTCGGTTATAAACGTCTTAATAATTAAATTTAGAAAGAACAAGGAAAACACAAGTTTTAAAGTTTTTGCAAAACAGTTTACAATATCTTGTAAAGATGATTAAAGGACATCAATATATTGCTCCACAGGTATTATAATCCAAAGCGTTTTTTTTTAAAACTCCAATGAACAATTTAGTTTAATTGTTTGTTTTGTGGGATATAGTACTACACAAAAGTTATTATCTTCCGCAATTTAGTTTAAGGAATTCGAAGTAGATTATAATGATTGATTTTTTGTGGGACATAGAGTAGCAAAGGCTGAGTAAAAAGTTTACCGGACTGGCACTCGCCACTGTACGATTGTTGTTGTCAATTTATGGTTTTGAGTTTTCAGGTACAAACTCAAAACGTGGGAGTGTCGCGTGTGGGAGAAGCTGCAAACTTATCAACTTGTTAAAAAAATTACAAAAAAAAAAAAAAAAAAATGATGCATTAATTTTTAAAATTTATGAAGATGAGCGAATTAAGTCTATTGCAATTTGTTTTGGCTGAGTATAACCCTTTTTTTGTGTTACTGTGTTTACCTCAAGACCATAAATCAAATAATTTTAAGTTAATATATTGTTCTGCTAAGTGCTGATGCAAATGCAACAGAAACAGGCATCTTATTCAAAAGAGTCGCTGATATTGGCAAGAGAAATGTTTGGCTATGTAATCCTGTAAACTGGTTCCCCTCTTCTTCTCCTATCCCCTTGTTGCTTTCTCCTCGCTAACAATCACCTTCTTTTTAAAGAGTTCCCAGAAGTTTACATATGATGCTAATGTGTAGAATTAAGAAATTGTTAAATATGATAACAATGCCTTTCCTTTACTGTTAATTTAGGGATGATGCCTGATTCCTACAGAATAGTTTGTTTATCATAAAATAAATTAGGTTATGTCCTACTTTAGCGTACTGCCTGGCACAATTTTTAAAATTGCGTCAAGATGGCGAGAAATGCTCTATTTTCAAACTCGAAGGAGTTACAACAGGAAACCCGAGATGACGTTTTGTCAGATAACAAAATAAAATGTGAAAAAGCTGCACTTCGAAGAAAACGTGTAAATAGTACAAAAACACTTTAAGCAAATATAAAAAAATGTGCCATTTCCAAACTCGTAAGTCATTTCAACAAAAAACGGGATGATGCTGGAATGGTACATTTTCTTAAGCATTGCAATCAAATAAAAAGACATGTAAAAATGAATTGAACAGAAAATATTGCATACTTCTTAAAAATAATGGTAACAAATCACAGACCTTCAACGGTGATGATCATGAAGTTATTTTGGAAAAGTAACAAAAGTGATTTATCAGCTACAGTTGATTTTGTAGTGGAAGTTTGACTGCTGACCACATTAACTGTAAAAAGTGAAACTCGTTTTCAAACCAGAAATAGCGTATCTAAGACTCACCGAATATTTTTGTACTGACTTTCCCACCTTTCGATCACATAACGATAAAATTGGTATTCTACCCCAAAAGGAAGATTTTGCTATGGAAACTTGACTATTGATCATGTTTTTTTTTTTTAAAAAAAAATATTGTTCTAGTGTCCGGTGAATGGTCCAGTCCAGCATGAAAAGGCCAAAACAATCAAATGGTTAGCGAGTGCCAGTTATTAGGAAACTTTGCTAAATATGGTTTTACATACATACATGAAATTTATTAAAAAGTTATCCAAGCATATTAACATGTGGATAAACACATATTTGGCAGGCCAAGATGAGAAACAGAATCATTCACATAGTAGGGTTACCAGAAAAAACTACGATATTTTGACTTTTTAAGTAGGGTAACCAACTTAGCGATTTATCGCCAATTGAAAAAAAAATAAGCTAAACTCAGATCCAACCCTCTATTATCCAATCCATTTGATATCCTCAGAATGGTGTGTTTAAAGGAAATGACAAGGGCTAAGGTGCATATAATTATAATAGCATGAATTTGAATAATTTATTATGAATTTCATTAATTTACGTTTATTCAGAGAGATTCTAAGTAGTTTAATATTCTAAAAATAGTTCTTCAATGTGTTTCTCACATTTCATGCAACTCAAGCATTTAAACACCAGATATTCTTCGAATTTACTCATCTCGGCATTTTTGCATTAGTCTGTTGTATTTCATAATAGCATTCTTTCAGATTAGAAGTTTGTTCTCCTGCTACAGCATTATTGTTTGCTGTAGAAGTATCGGATAACACTGTACCAATATCTTTGGCTTGTGTAGTTCTTATTAGGATTTACTGTAAAAATTAATGTAGGTAGTTTTGTTTATAGATGACAACATTGTAAGAAACATCAAAAACATATATTTAAATCAAAACAGCACAGCACAAACATTAAACACTCTTTTTCGCCATCATCTTTTTCAAAACACAACCGTTACAGCTTTTTGGGCATCGTTAAAGAGAGGGCGAAATGGGTGTGGCTCTTCTGAGCGAGCACTTCCGGTCGGTACACTCAAAGGAAAACAGGTTGTTTCTCATTGGTGCGCGAGTAATGTGATGTTTTTTTGGGGTTGTCTGTTTTAGCTGTTTAGCGCTTTTTATACATTTACAATTCGTAGGGAAGGATTGAAATATAAAAATATACTAAATTCTTCTAATTTTTTTTTCTTTTACTTAAAATCTATATAATTTTGAGCTTCCTTTCATAGATGAAACATTTTTCATTAAAACTTAATGAAAACAGGATATGACTCATAAAGATTTAAAATTACAAGTGTTTATTATATATACTATGATTCATATTTATGTATACTTTAAAAAGGAATTAATTTTTGTACATATACAAGTTGAATCTTTATCTAAAGTACTATATCTCAAAAGATAAATAATATTTAAAAATATACCTTTATCAACATAATCCCTGTCATATAATTAAATTTTCTTATGCGGATGTTTTTCTGAATAAAAATTTAATCAAATTAATCGGATACTATATTTTCTTTTCATTGTTTTATAAAATAAAATGTCATAAAGAGTAATACGAACGAAGCAATGA
>BMAW01000420.1:525-13666 GCA_019974015.1 Nephila pilipes | reverse complement strand
TATATATTGCAATATATATATATATATATATATTGCATATTAGTCAAAAATATAAATTATTCAGATGCCTTCTAGTGGGAGTGGATCTTAAATTAGCGTACTTCTTGGAGGCTGGGAAAAATTAAAAAAGACGATAAATCTCCAATTTGGTAACCCATCCAAAAAGTCCTAATATCGTAAAAATCTTGATTTTGTGTAAACCCTACTATGAAAGGAGATCTCGTTTCTATTCTGACGATTGATTTATTCTATTCTTATTTATATTTTATTATACTATATATATTTGAATTTTAATTCTTATTTATATAATATTATATATATATATATATATATATATATATATATATATTTAAATTTTAATTCTTAATTATATAATATTGTACTATTTATATTTGATTTATTTTAATTCTTATTTAAAATTTACTATACCATTTATATTTGATGGGGAATCTTTACTTAGAGGGGTTGAAAGTTATTTCGAAACGTGCCAAGATCGCCAAACAGAGCAATTAACGTTCCAATCTGGTAGTCATCCAATTGTGGTTACGTCACACACGAGGTCGTAGGAAAGAATTTTAGAAAAGCTGAGTAATAAGGTTTTCCTTCGCTACATAAAAAAGTTCTATACAATTATACCATTTATAACTGTATTTTAAAAAATAAATTCTTTGCATCAGTTTCGAACCCTGCTACATAAAAAAATTATAATATATTTTTTATATTGATAGTATTTAAATATTGATACAATTTAAGAAAATTTACTCACTAATAAGAAAAAAGCTCCAAATAAAATTATATATTTTGTAATTCATCGTATTTACAAAAAAATACATTCTCTCATATAAAAAAGTTCCAAATACAAGTATATATTTTGTAACTGATCGTATTTAAGAAATACACTCTCATAAAAAACAGTAGTTAATTTATTGGTCATGCTTTATATTTTAAAATTTTCATGATTTATTTTTAAACTCCTGGGCAAGTGAAATAACCAAAGTTCTGTCTCACCCATAACTAATAGCCAATCTATTAGGGATTAAATCCCGTGAGGGTTGTTCACCTCATTAAAAGTACTTCGCATAGCCGTAAAGTTGAAAGGCCCTTAGATTTATTGCCATTGAGTTATCTCTCTCTTTCTCTCTCTCTCTCTTTGGAAGGGGACGCGTGCGTAAGAATCTAAAGTTTCTTTCTTCCTAATATTAAAACTGTTTTAGATTAAAGATGTAAATTTTATTTATTTTTATAAAGAAAAATACTAATAGTAAAAAATAACAAGAAATAAATAATAGAGGGAAAATTATTAAGAGGGGAGAGGCGAATCATAACGTTAAGAAAACACGAAATCACCAGGTGGCTCTTACATCGAGAGGGACAGGGAAAATTTCCCTGAGAGAAAAAGGGGGAAATATAGTACGCGGTTTTTACAGTCTCGTTACGTTTTCCCGCTGGTTGATAAGCACCATTTTTTTCAGCTAGCAGTAAGTGATTTCTCTTTCATTACTGGATAATTGTTTTACATAAATTTTGTAATAATTCTAAAATATAACTTTTCACAAAATTTTCCTCTATCATTTTTAAAAAAGTAGAATAACTCATTTTCTCTTCATCTAGCGGTTTATATAACTTAATTATAGATAATTTTGACGTAAAGTTCCTGATCCACTAGAAGGCAAAGTCCTAATTTAGCATACTTCTTGGCGCGATTTTAAAATCGCGCCAAAGTGGCGCTAAATGCGGAATTCTCAAAGTCCTTAGTCGGAATCAAGATGGCGTTTTGTCCGTTGGACAAAAAAACATGTGAACTGCGAAATATAGAAAAAACATCAGCCGAAGTTGTAGAAACGTTAAAAAAACCTGTGAAATTTTATCCGAAAGACAAAAAACGTATTAAATCAGCGCATTTGCAAACATTAAAATAATAAATAGGGTAGATCTTAATTTTACTTAAAACAATAAAACTTAGATAAATATATTTAAGATTATATAAAATATATTTAAAATAAATATAAGATTTTTTACAATAAATAAACTTATAAAAAACATAACTACGAAATGTTGAAAAAAGGTGAGAGAATACTGTGAAATTATGACCGGGAGACAATATAGGTTGACAGGCTTTACTGGAGCTCCTGAGCCAACGACTCTAAATCTCCATATCAGAGCAGTTTGGGATGCTTGACTTTGGCTTTTTCCAGCCCAGAATTGCATAAAAGATATTTTGGATGGCTTTATAGTGTAAAAGTAATTTATCAGAGTGATTTAAAATTTAAAAGGATGAAAAAATTAAGTGAAAGAGAGTTTTTAAAGCATTGGATTTAACCTTTTTTTTTTTTTTTTCGGAGAAAGGGTAGGTGAAAGTGAGGGGGTGAAAGCAGTTTACCAATGGGGTTGCTGCTTATATGTTAGTGTGTGTTTTCAGAGTGAGAAGATATCCTGGTTTGTATGAGAGTTGTGATTGGTCGGCTTGGTGTGGCAGTGTGAGGTGGGTGATTCAGAATGGGAATATTTTTATTTTTAAAAGATTCGGGAGACAAAAAACGTAGTAAATCAGCATTTGTAGAAGACAGGAAAGTAATATTAAAAAAACGTGAAAAAAGCATTAACTTTATGATGGAGGGAAGTCTGTGATCAGGCGGATAAACTGTGACGATCGCGCAAAGGAAATCTCTAAACGTATCATCATTCACAATACTTTCTTCTGCGTTAATTAAATTAGTAATAATTAAATAATAAATTAAAAAGTAAAATAATTAAGTAATATAACTAATAAATTAAAAAAATAATATAATTAAGTAGTATAACTAATAAATAATATAATATAAATAAGAAATATAGTATATAGATGTATAGAATTAAAATAAATCAAATGTAAATAGTATAATATAATATAAATAAAAATTAAAATAAATCAAATATGGGGAATCTTTACTTTACGGGGTTGAAGATTTTTCCCAACCAAATCCTAATTTCCAATTACAGGTTGATCTCCAAGGCGTTGTCCTCGGGAGAAACCAGTTTGTAGCAACGGCGCGCAAGACGATCAGCGGGAAAAACTCTCTGCGTAGTAATACACTGTGTTTTCTGGACATTTACCACCTTTCAAACGATCTTATTTTTGGAAAAGTGTTGTCGTCTAAACTGCACTCCAGCCATCTTCTTGCCATTTATATGAGAGTTTCTTTTGAATTTTTAAATAAGCCTTTATTAAAATGAACCATTCAAAAAAATATTTTTTAAAGAAATGCTTACCTATTTGAAGAATTAAATTAATTATGTAATAAAAGTAAATAGAAAACAGGTTAAAGTAATTTGATTCGAATAGAAAAAAATAAATTAAAGTTTGTAAGAATTTGCGTGATTTTTATTATTATAAGTACTAGTATTGATAGCTGTTTAAGAATCAAGATTACAGGTTATTTAAGTAATTTCCGAAATTTCTTATTATCTAAAATCTGTTTTTTATTATTAACAATGAAATTACTTTTATCTTGATTATCATTTAATTACTGAGAAAAATAACCTTGTATTCTTCGGAAGGATCAAACATTCTACTGAATTTTGTTTAATTGTATTTTTATTTATTTACAACTGATTTAATGTATAACATCTAATCTTTTGAACAATTTTTTTAAAAAAAAAAAACTGGAATTAATAGCGAAAGATGTTGTTTGAAGTAAATACAACAAAGAACATTGTCTTAACACAAAATCACCTTCCATTTTTTATTATTACTTATAGCTTTTCAGAAGAAAAAAAAAAGTGATTTAAAATAAAGGAAAAAATGTTTGCCGGAAGAATATCTTTAGTGAACAGCATTTGAAAAATATTTTGCTGCTGAAATCCATCAAAAGATGATGTTGAAAATAGCACGCTTATTATAAACTCGGATATTCTTAACTATCGAAAAAGAGCTCAACTCGTTGTAGATAGGATTTTTCGAAAAGGGCGATGGAGAACTGTTTCATCAGAACCATTTCCCAAATCCGGCAATGGAAATGTGATCAAGAAATATTTTACCGCGCATTTATCCAGCGAATGTAAAAAAATGTTATTGGGTTCTATTTAATTCACGTTTCCGTGTCAAAAATTTATTATTCTTTTTTAACAAATTAAGTACATTTTATTTTATATTTATTAGCCACCCAAGGGGTTATTTTTTTAGGTGGGGCGTTTTGGAGTAACAGATCATTTTTCAATTTTCAATCGTTTGCTTCAATTTTAATTACATTTAGCTTAAATATATTCAATTTAATAATTTATTGTTTCTTTAATTTTAATATTTGAAAATTTTACTGTTGTCCATGTCTCGATATTTCATCGTTTACTTTAATTCTGGGGATCCTTCAGTTAGAGGGGTTGAAGGTTCTTTCGAAACGTGCCAAGATCGCCAAACAGAGCAATTAACGTTCCAATGTGGTAGTCGTCCAATTGTGCTTACGTCACACACGATGACGCAGGAAAGATTTTTAGAAAGACTGAGTAAAAAGGCTTCCTCCGCTACATAAAAAAGTTCTATATAGTTATACCTTTTATAATAACTGTATTTTTAAAAAAATGAATTATTTGTATCAGTTTCGAACCCTGTTACATAAAAAAATTATAATATATTTCTTATATTGAGAGTATTTAAAAAAAATACACTCATTAATAAAAAAAAAAAAAAAAGCTCCAAATAAAGTTATATATTTAGTAATTCATCGTATTTAAAAAAAACACATTATCTAATAAAAAAAAAGTTCCAAGTACATTTTTCAAATACAATTATATATTTTGCAATTGGTCGTATTTACAAAAAAATACATTCTCTCATATATATAAAAGTTCCAAATACATTTTCCAAATTCAAAATATATTTTATAATTGACAGAATTTAAGAAAATTACATTCTCTTTCAAAAAATAAAGTTACAAATGCAATTGTATATTTTATCATTCTTAGTATTTTAAGAAATACCAACCTCTCATATATATATAATATATATATATATATATATATATATATATATATATATATAAAGGTTCCAAATGCAATTATATTTTTGTATTAATTGCATTTTTGAAAAATTAATTCTTTACATCAGATTCGAATTCTACTACAAATAAAAAAAGCTTTAAATACGATTATATCTTTTATAATTATTATATTTCTTAAAAAAATATATTTTGTACGCCATTTTTGAGCTCGTTTTTCTTTTTAAAAATTTTTACAACACTCTTGGTGAATATTTTAAATGGTGTCAAGGAAATTAAATATTTAAAGAGATTTTATGTCTTAGAGATGAGGAGGTGTGTCATGCACGCGGAAAAGGATATATTTACTACATTCCATTATATATAGAACTTACAATTTTATTAATTGAAGCAGTTTATAATTATTAAAATTATGGAAACATATTATTTAATCACAATGAAAAGCCATAGTGCTTATCAATTTGTGTTCACGACCTCGAGGTACCGTAGTGTTCTTTTTCTCTCCCATGGAGTTTACTGTTTGTGGTAAACATGGGTGACGTGCCCCCAGGATACTATAGCGATATTTCGATTCTCCTTCTTGTCAACCAGTTTTACTTTTTTCCATTTTTCAAACATTAAAAATTTTTTTTTTTAATTTTTCAAACATAGTTATACCTTTTTTGCACAGCATAGCCGTATTTGGCTCTCGCGCTAAACTTCACCAACTTTCGCTTATCAATTTGTGAGAATAGTAACAAAAAATATGGACTGAATTTCTACAAGTGAAATTTTATTTTTCTCTCTTCTCCTTTGTTTTTTTTAAATCTAAAGTAATTATTACATTTATTTCATAACTGTTTCAAATATGAAATTATAATAGAAAAAAATTGAGAAAACCGATTTTATTTGAAATGTTGATTATAAGGAAAAAGAGATTCAATAAACATACTTCATTTAATTTTGAGGCATTTTAGATGAAATGATAGTACATTTCATTTCGTTCTTCTGTTTCAATACTCTATTTAATTCCTTTGAATAGAATTATATATGTATTGTAATTTTATATAAATAATCTTGTATTTCTCAACGGCATTTCTTAAGAAGATTTTGTAAAACTTTTATTATTTGGTTTCTATTTTTAGTAATTTTTTTTTTTAATTCAATAGATGTCAAATTTGACAAGAATGTATTTGATTAAGCATTTTACGAAATGTCTTTAACTATTTTTAAATAATTTTATTGAGTTCTCTTTACGCTGAATTCAAGTTAGCAATATTTAAATCAATGTCATTTGATTGTAAATGCAAACTGTATAAACTATTTCTTACGGATGTCGTTGTTTAGGATTGATTCTGATTATTTTAAAAGCATTTTTTAAAAAAATAACACAGACAATACGTATTCATATTTATGTTTTCTCAATTTTTATTGTTGTAATCAAGGACATTTTTAACCATTTTATAATTATGTAAACATATTTAGAATTTCTACTTTTATTTTTTTTAATTAATATATTACTGATAATTTAACTAGAAAAAAAAACGTTTATCTTTGTTGTAAAAGCTGATTAAAAATCAAATTGGTAATAAGACTTCTAGACATTACATTACAGCTGAAAGCACAGAAATTTCGAATCAGATTTTTTTCGACATAACACATCTACTTACAAATGCTTTCGCCCTTGAGGCATTACAACTCCCAGATCAAAACTGGAAGAAAAAACACTAGAAAAGTAAAAACAAATTTATAGGATTCAGTTGTTTAATTCCATTCTAATAAAGATAAAACAAAATATTTCATTTAATATTACAATGAACTAGCATTTGACTTCATAATTTCAAGTATAATTTATGTTGAAATCCAGATAGTAAACAATATTTGAATAAAATTTATGGAACTCTAATCAATAGCTTGTTTTTCTATACTGATCAAGCATAAATCCCAAAGGTTTTTCCCCCCCCCCTGGAAAATAGGTTTATTATATGAATACAGCAAATTTCTATGCATTCAAAACCTTTGTTATCCGTATTCTCTACAGACATTAAAAATCTCCAGTGTAAGATTTTAAAAAATTTAATTACACGACTGTTTTATTGTGAATTTCATTTAAGGGAAACATCTAAAGTTTTTTTTAATATCATCCAAGGTATATTTGGATGCTATATACCGAACATAACAACTTTAACTTATTTTAATGTTTGTCGTGTTTCTAATAAAGTTATTTCGGACATTTTAGAAAAAGTATAATTTTTTCTAAGAAATTAGAGGTGGGGAAATCATATATATATATATATATATATATATATATATATATATATATATATAATTTTTAAACCACTCCTATTATTTAGTTATTTCAAAGAGGAAAATTCTGGAGTATAATGGAGCTCAACATTTTCTGTTCTTTTAAGAAACTGTTTTGCAATTTCTTAAAAGAATAGTTATCATAGAAACATCATTAAAATCTACTGAATCGAAAATTCCTACAATACAAAAGCATTTTCAAACGAATATTTAAATTGTACTGATAATCATATTTCAATTTAAAAAAATTGTAAAAAAATATGTTCATGTCTAATAGTGTCTTGTAAATAATTTAGATTCTTTATGACATCAAGCATTTTATTGTTCATATTATAATAACGAATTTTATGTGTTAGCTTTTTTTTCTCTTCCTACTTCAAGTAATTCATTTTTTTAACCTTTTACTTTTTAAAAACTTTATCATTGTTTATCAACATTTTTCTGAGTATTTCATAAGCAGCACGAGAAATGACTTTTCAAAAATTTATGGAAAATTATTAACATTCTCGTCACTGCATCTGTGAAAACAGTTATAAAAAGTTGATTGATAATATCTGTAGAGAAAATTATTAATTTTCTCTTCAAATACAAAAGATTTGATTAAAAATTTTATAGAAGTTAAATATAGATGAATGATATGTAATGCAGGAATGAATTATCAACTTTTTTTGAAATTCATAACATATCCGTTAAAATTCGGCTGTATATTTCAAAGTGTTTGATTTGTTACTGATGGAACAAAAGACGAGTATTGAAGCATGATTTGTGCCAAAAAGTTCAAACACTTTTAAGTTATATCTTATCTCGTTATAAAAAGCTTCTTACAGTTAAACAATTATAAACTTATTTAAGAATAATTGCAACAAAATATTAAAATTTTTTATTTCCATTTTTCTTATTTTTTTATTGTTTTATATTAAATGATATCAAAGTGTGATGTTGTTATGGAACGGTTTTTGATAAATCGGATTTTTAGCATGTAACATAGGTATTGTCTTAAAAGTTTTTTTACCCGTTTTGCTCATTATATTTCCGTAATGAGTAATAAGGAAAAATTACAGTTGATACACACTTTTCAATTGTGAATTGTTGTTAGAAATTAACTTGTATAATGAACCGAAATGAAACATGAATAAGTGTTGAATCTTTAAATTTTTAAGCGTTACACTTTTCTCTCATTCACAGAGTCGAATAATCTATAAAACTAAAGTTTATACTATCCTATATGATATGTGGGATCCTTCAAATAATGATTTTGATTCTGATAGACTCAGAAGAACCGGGAACATCTATTAAATCTCAGAGTACCACTTAAATAATTTTAAATAATTGATTATTGCTTCTGTAGAGTATTTAGGTGCATTCAATAAATAGAATTAAATTTACAATCTAAAGATTTCAAAATGGCTGAATATATACATATGACACTTGAATCTGTTTTTAATAATTTACACGATAATTGTTTTTAATAATTTAATAATTACACGTTTTTAACAATTAACGATAATCATTTAGATTAATAACTTTGTATAGTGTATTTCACTTGTTTATTACTAAGAAAGTATCAATTTGTGAATGTTTTAAACTTATTATAATATAAAATAAAACGAGAGACTTTTGAATTTTTTTTAAAATCTGAATTATCGATTTTTTTTTCACTGTGTAAAGTCCATTTATGAAAGATTATATTATTTTTTTAAAATTGTTATACGACTGTTTACGAATCAAACACATACATAAATTCCAAATTGGATTGGCATAAATTAAAATCCCTATAAAAACTACACAAAACTTGTACGGTATGGATGTCGTATTTCTGAACCACGGTTCTGTAACAAACATGACGCTAGAGTGAACCTCATTTTCTTAATATCAGAGTCACAAGAATTTAATTTGAGGTTCAATTTCATTTAATATGAAGCACACTCCATTGATCGAAAAGTAAGATTTTTGATGTAATCATGACTCTAATGCAACCAAAATTGGCCACGGTAGCCAGGTAGTCATGATCGTAATCTCCTGACCTGCCAGCATTGTTTTCCTCAAATCGTGGGTTCTCTCTAGTCTAAATTTCTCTAAAGATCCAGTGAAAAGTGGGGCAACTGCACTTTAAATCTGATGATACTCCAAGTTTTTGCACTGACGAGGTGTGGAAGTTTGGCGAGTGGAATTCAAGTTCAAGTGTCGTCCTCATCACTTAACCGATGTTCAAAATAATGAGATCCATCGCCAATAGCCCAAGTGTTGATTCTTCCTACATCGTTAATGAAACAATCAATCAATATCATAAAAATTGGATCATAAATGAGCGCTAGTGGGTTATTGTTTATTCTCAAAATCTCTTATTACTCGTAAATATCAATGAAAAATAATGAGAAAGACATACCTATAAGGGTAAAATTGGTAAATGAAAAAGAAAATAAGAAGCGACAAACTGTCTGAAAGAGATATGCGGAAATACAATTCTGTTTTCTTTAACTGTGAGTGCACTGAGAAATAAAAATTTAAATTATTAGAGTGGCATTAGAGGCTACGATCTTTTCATAGTAAAATAGGCAAATCTAAATTTATATTATAGATTTGAGAACATTGTTTGTGCTTGGTTTTTCTACAGTTGTAAAAACATTACTTTTGTCCTCAGAACGAAGACCGCGTACTTTATTGTACGACGAAGAACTTGTTTATAAAGTAGGACTATTATTTAATGATAGTAGGAAAAATTTGCCAATTAGATTTGCTAAGAGATGGATTTTACCCCCAAATCTTTCTTGTATATATTTAATGTGTTTCAAATAGATTAGTTTATCATCTAAATGAAAGTCGAGGTGATGAACCACAACGATATAGATTCGATGAAGATATTCAAAATTTATCTCTAAATCGAATAAACATTTATAAAAAAAAAGGGGGGGGGTCAATACATCTAGATTTCTTCAAATTAATCGCAGTTCTTGAATCTGTGAGCCATTCTTTGGGAGTATCAAGGAATTTATTCATTTTTCTCATTTCCTAATTCAATAGTTGCTAAACCGTGCACCACATCATCGTAGGGTCTTCACAGGAAATCCACATATTTTTTTTTATCTCTTACTTAGAATTAATCCTAGTTTTATAAGTGTATTCAAAAACATGTTTAAATGTATGTAGCATGATCACATATTTCAATTTCTCTATCTTTAGTAAACACATTAAAAATTTGTAAGCGTTATAAAATTATTTTGTATGTATCTAAATAATTTATGCAATCATATACTTAAATGTTGAAATTTTTATTTTGAATTAAGGCTGAAGTTCTTCAAGAAATGTACAATATTATAACCTTTCGAAAATTTGGATAAATATTAGTCTTTATAATCAAGAAGTTTAATTGAAAAGAAAAGAAAAATAATGAGTCTTTATGAATGTTATACAATTTCAATTAAATACCGATTTTCTCAAATCAGCGGTGATTGATTAAAAAGTTTTATTAACGTCGCACTAAAAGCAATACAAGGATCATTGGGGACAGGCCTCGTAATTTTGAACCTCGGTCATGTGACGAGGATGACACCTGAGCTGGTACTACCTCTTCTAACTTCCACACCACGCCAATGGAAGGACTTTTAGCCTCGACAGATAGAACGTGCATCAATCTCGACCACACGGCGGGTCTTCAAAGGCATCAACTCAATGATGAACTGTTTTAATATTGTTTAATTATCTGAAACTCAAAATAAATATCTGTGAAGTGACACACACATTATACGCTAATAAAGAGCAAATGTACAGTAAATAAATGTTTGTTTAAAAATTATTTACAAGCAATGATTGTCTAAAAGTCAATAAATATGATATATTTTTAAAAAAAAATTAGTTGTTCTTTTTGACAAATATATTACTGATCCATTAGTAATGGCTTCTTATCAAATAATAATTGAAAAAAGATGTATATTATTCTTAAGAAATGTCTTATTTTTTCTTCTTCAAAATGAGTAAAGTAATTGATAAATATATTTTTTCCACATAAAAAGTTATTCGTGATTGATTGAATCGCTTGTTTCTCATATATGATTTCAATAACATTAGCATGTTTTTGGTGTGTGTTTGACAGAAAAATATTGCATAATTTCTAAGAGTTATTACCCAGAGTTTTGAGTGATAAAAGAAAATGAAAAAAGTAACAATAAAAATAAGTAAAGGCAGAAAATACGATTTTGAATTCAGTTCTTAGGGTAACATTTCTCTAATCCCGAAGTGTAATAATATTAAAAGAGAACCTGAAACTATTGAGAATTGGGGTAGAAACGTTCCTGAGATCCCCTTATTAGAATTATCTCCATAAAAATTCCATCTGAAATATATAATAAACATTTATTTAATAAAATTAAATAGTTGAAGTGACCTGGAAAACAAAAACATTTTAAACTAAAGAAAATAGGAACAATTTACATCTAGCAGACAAACATATACTTAGTGTAGCTTATTAATCTGTCATTTTTGATGTTTTAGGAAATGCTTTTATATTTTCAGTCACTAAAAAAACACAAAAATTGTTTTTGTGCAAGTTTTCAACCCTGAAATTTTTTATGGCTTCAACAAAATTAATTTTTTTAAAAGCTACATTTTTAATGAAAATGGTTGCAGAACCGTTTTACGTGATTCATCGTTGATAAAAGATAGCTTTTAATGAACTTTGAAAAGTTTCTCTCGCACGAACCGACTGAAACACACTGTCAAAAATTTTTTTTAATCATAAACATAGATTTAAAAATTTAAGGTTTTATGGAGGTATAAGCTGGGCACCCACGACAACTTTGTAAGGAAGGAATTAATAAGAATGATGTATAATCAAACGGAAATCGAGAATGAATGCGACATTTGAGAAAGAATATTGCCCCTGAAAGTAATTATCTCGTTTCCCTTTCTGTAAGGTTTGTTACGACTTGTAACTTTTCTTTAGGAGATTGTACCCGACACTAAAACACATTGCGCATTCGAAGATTCAGATAGATAAGTTTAGAATGGTTGAACACTAAAGAGATTTATTGACGTTTTATCTGTCGTGTGAGTTTCAACTCTCTAATGTTTGACACGAAAAAAAAGAAAATGCTAGATTTTCCTCAGCAGTATTCTAACAACCAAGAATGACAGTATATATTTTTTAGATTTAAACTTAAGAAAAAACGAAGTAGAATATTTTATTTCAAAGCAACTTCTGTAATGGTGATAAAGTCGAGAAATGTAACACACTCGGCAGAATTTTAGAATTAAAATAAACAATGAAAGCGCACACAGAGATTGGCCTCTTACTATAAATTATATATTTAGTGTTTCAGTTTCTCTCGAAGTCTTAACATTTGTATATTAATAAGTTGAATATCAATAAAAAAAGGCTTAAAATATTTTAAAGGATTTTATAATTGACTACAAACGAAGGAAATATATGGTGATATATATAAACTGTTGCAAACATACAAATAAACTACTGTATAACAGCTCAGGTTTTCTAAAGTTTTTTTTTTTAAATTAATTTTGATCAGTTCGAATAAATTCACCACTCATTAAACAGTTAGCATAGTATGTAATATTTTCTAACACTCACTTCATTCAATATATGTTCAAATTTTGTTACAAAAAAACTCCCTTTTTTTCCATTTTCGAGTACTGCTATTAGAGTATAACTAAAAAGTATTATTTTCTTCTGCATAAAGTATTTTGCGAAGTAATTGAAACTTTTGATAAAGATTTAATTTTTTACCGCTATTATGTAAAGAAATTATCAAACAGGGATGAGTTGAATGCTGTTTCAAAATATATTTCTTCCATTTTTGAATAACTTATGCATGTAAACTTAGGAGGAAACGGTACCCTAAAATTGACAGAATACCAAAGGAAAAAAAAAAAAA
>BMAW01000412.1:0-23304 GCA_019974015.1 Nephila pilipes | reverse complement strand
TAAAAAGTTAACAAACTTTACGAATAGGAATAAAATTTTCTCATAGAAGTACATATTAAAATGGAATTTTTTTTTTAAAGTTACAAAGAAAACATAGTTATTTTTTTTTTTTTTAGATTATAGTGAAAGTACAACGAAAACTAATAAATAATTTTAATTGTTTAATACACAAAATAAAAGAAAAAAATACATCGCAAAACATTTAAGAAAGAGATCAAATATGCCTGAAAAATGTCCAGACATAAATGACAAGATATAAGTTCAACTCTTGATGAAGTACGAATCAAATTAATAAAAGAAAAAAACCACGAAGAAAACGAAATCGAACATTTTTGAACTCTAAAACGTTGAGTGTTGTAAATTGCTTTCATTTGACATTAATTGTGGACATCTGTACAATTTTTCTGGACCGGAGGGCTTTCTGGAAAATTTGTACAACTGTTCTGCTTATTTCCGTAAGAACCTTTATTAAAACGGAGATTATCTCAGGTTTTTTTTTGACGCTAGTGCCTAATTATAAGGAATGTACTGAGCAACAAATTCTTTCTCTTGCGACAATAACTTTTATTAATAATTCTGTTCTTAAAAAAAAAAAAAAAAATCTAAAATAACCTATTTTACTGTGCTCGTCTTTATTTTAAAAGCATTTTCGAACATCTCTCATGCATTACAACTACTCCTGAGAGAGTGTACATTCCAAAGTTCAGTGTCACAATAAATGTTTTCGTGACACACCGGGAATAAAAGGCCGAAAGGGCAGCCCCGAGAAGCCATCTTCCGTTCTCATGAGATGCAGCAGCAAATTCTATGTTATGTTAACTATGTTAAACGTACGTTTAACATAGTTAAAGCCCATTAACATAGTTTCAATTTTTGGTGTGGAGCCATTATTACTTGCAATATTTTCAGAAATTTTTCCTTCTTTTTCGAAATTTTTCGAATTTATTAGAAAACTTGATCTGTTTTGAAATTCAACTAAATTCATTTCCAAACCATGGATACCGAGCCACTTCAATTCGGTTAACTCCATTGTTTCGAATTCCGCTTTGTATGATTAGGAAATGAAGTAAAATGTATTGTTTCGAATTCCGCTTTGTATGATTAGGAAATGAAGTAAAATGTGTTTTTAAAACTTTTAAATTTATTAAATCTTCACTGAAAACCGTGTTTTGCTTCCTGGACAATGACGAAACATATTTAATGACATTTTCTTGAATGTCACGCCTAATTTCCAAAAATGTCTTGTTTTAAAAATGTTTTTGTAATTAAGGAACATATTTTATTATTTTCATTTCAAAATCTAGTGAAGATATCAAGTTTCGTCCTAAATATTTTAATATTTTCAAACATTAGTACAATTTGTCCATTTCCCTGAAGTTTTTATTACAACGTTTTTCTGAATTTCTCTTGGTGTGTGTGTGTCATCAAATTTTCGATCGTTAATTTAACCAGCTTCCCATCAAGCTAGAGCTTTGAAATTTTGGGAATCGTTCGTACTCGCCTAACAATGCAATATTTAGACGTTTGCGACAAGTTTTAACTAATATTTCAATAGTTTTAATAAGTCAAAATATTCTTTACTCTCGGTGCTTTTAGGATTGAGGAAAAAATTTCTTTCCCCCTCTGGGAGCACCGGGCACTCCCCAAACCGCATGGGGTATCGTAAACCTTTTGTACTCACAAAGGGGAGATACTATCTCCGAGATAGTAAGGGTTGCTGACTTTTAGTCAGTAATCATTGGCAAGAAAGAAAGTTTCCAATATTTGGCGCCGTGTCTTATCACAATAGTTTTTTCTGAATTCTGGTTCCCATTCTTTTTTTAATAGAATGACTTACAAACTTTCAAATGCATGTTTTGATTTTATGAGTATTATGAATTTTTTAATACTCTTACAAATGTCTCTTTTTAAATAAATTTTAAAGTTAAAAATAATTAACAGTTTTAACTAATATTTCAATAATTTTCTCTAATAAACTTTGCCACCATATAAAAACGTTGTTTTTAAAAACGTTGGTTTTTATATCGAATTATTTTATTCATAACTTGAAAATTCATCAAATATTTTTTTCATTCAAAATAAAAATTGTATATTTCCTAATAGATTGACGAACCGATTGACCTCAACTGAACTGTCCAGCATTGTTTTTGTCAAAATATATATCCCAGAATATTTACCCTCAATTTTTGTGCTAATTGTAGAGATTCTCGTTCATTTTGACCTTTTGCGCTTATAAAGTTGAAGACTTTCATTAAATATGACATTACTTCTGAAAATGTTTTTAAATTTCTCTTCGCTCGTAGAACTTGCTCGTGTGTTGTATAGTTATATTCAGCCAGAAAATGCCTAATATTCGGCATAAGCTGTTATATAAAACCGATGTCCCCCCTCCATATTGGATGCATCGTCTCAGAAATAAATTTCTGTAAGTCAATATCCATTTCTTCAAATGCATTATCAAATTCTTTAAAAATATCGAGACCTGTATACTTCCCTTTGGACGTTAACAGATAAATTAGTTCTTTCAAAAACTACAAGCTGTTATATTCTTGATGACGAACCGATTCTTGAAAAGAAATAGTTTTTCTAATTTTGTTAGACGATCTTTAATTCTTCGTGATTAATTGTTTGCTCATTTAAAACGTTTTATAATCAATTTTATTCCTTTAAAATCTGAGAACGAAAAACAGCGCTACATTCCAAAAATGCTTGTTTCACTAACTCACCTTATGAAGGAGGTTTCCTATGGCTAGAAATGCAAGTGGCTACTTGAAAACTAGCGGTTGAAATGTTATTTTTTCGAACCATAAATTTTTTTTTAAAATACTATTTTGTGAACGTTGCAAAATATGATGAGATTTGAAAGCAACTTACCAAACTGTCTCTTTTTACATTGTATGTACCTTTAGTGACTTATCCGTTACAAATTACTTATACAGTTGGTTTATTCTTTTCAATCACACTATATTGATTAAATCATCCAGACTGGTATGTTTTGGAATATGTTTCTTATTATTGTTTTACCGCCGAAAATTAAAGGTGATGCGAAAGAAATGAATTAGAACACAATTAATTGTAAAAGAAATATGATATTAAGGTACTTGATGAAAAACGTATGTTGAGGACAAAATGTAACAGTAATTCATAATAAAGTTGTGAATTATATTAAACACTTCTAGACTGGTACCACTTTGGCCATCATTTTGTTTACCTCTGCGAGTCATCCACGTTCCAAAGATGTAACATATATGTGCACCAAGTTTATGGTCGTCTATCGAGTCTACGCATGTTCAATGATGCAATAGATAAAGAATCAGTTAGCGATCGTCCCCTGAGATTTTTTTTTATGTGTATAAATTCGACATAAGATATTTATACTTTCATTTTATAATATTTACAATTGAATGTTCTCTCTTTTATAATATAAGAAACAATTATAAAAATCAACGCATGGGTCATTTAAAAACCTTCGCGTGTCAGTATCTGATTTGGGCGTCATAAGTTATCCGATTCCTCTTCTAAGTGTTGTTTAACTGTATGTGTTTCAGAATATCCTCATCACACCCTACGGTAAATGCCTAAGAGTGCAAAGGTCGGATGTGTCAAAATGCTAACGCTTCTACCTCTTAAAATAAACAGGAAATACCAAATCCCCCCCCTACCGGCAGGGACGTCTTAAGACTTCTGGAGGCCTTGGCTATTATGAAAAAATAGGCCTCTACTGCGACCCTTTAATCTAATTTGGTGTATGTACACGTACAGTTCAATTACAGCTATCCATAGTTAAATGAGGTTTTATGAGAAGATTCACTTTCTACATTTTAAATTCGCAAAATAATTAATAAGGTATTCAAAATCAATTGTTAATACTATTTCATTTTCAATACTCATCAAGCTTAAATTATTCAAACGTGATTGAATCATACGATTTCTCGATTCATCAGAATGAATACTCACCTCTTGCGTTAGTAATCATCATTCTTAAGAAAATTCTCATTATTATTTCAATATTGGGAAACATTGAATAGTCTTTCATTATACATGTATATATAGAGAGAGTGTGTTGATCCCAATTCCAGTCCCTCATCCAACAACAGTTCTTCATCTGCATTTGTAGTATTGTATTTTTATTAATCTTTCCTTTTTTCCAGCTTTTCGCATGCATGACTTGAAATGTTGACATTCCAAATTCAGTTCCTCTCCATTAATGTCTTTGTCGTAAAATTTTGATATTTTCTCGCTTACTATTTTGATTTCCGTCTCATCCAAAATAGAAATATTTTCAGAAAATCTAAATATTTCAAAATACTCCTCATATTTTTTACTATGCGTTTGAATATTGCAATTTAGAGAATCGATTATTAGTAAAAAGTTTTTTTTTTTTTTTTTTTTTTTTTTTAATTCTGACTGTATCAGTGTCTCTATTTCCTTGAAGGAATGTTACCCGAATACTGCGTTGTGATACACGCTTGTGAACACTTTGATACTCCTTTATAAGAAGTACTTCCTGGAATTTTGACTCATAATAGTCAAAAGAGTCTCTTTTCGTTTTATATATATATCATTAACGATTTTAATAATTTTGCACCTTTCGACCAATCCACATTTTTAATCAGGAAAAATAGATTTATTTTGTCAATACGTGTCGAAATGTCACTCTAAAGGATATTTTTAAAAGTAGGTCCTAATTTATTCATCTTAATTTTTTAAAATTTTTTAGCAGAAAGTCGAGTATCCGCTGCCTGTATTTCATCATTAATAAAAAAAATCTAGGCTCGTGACAGTTTCTGAATATCTGGAGCTCAAAGCTTTAATTGCATCTGTGCGTGCTGACCAACGTGTTTTTGATAGGTTTTTCAGTACATTTTTATTTCTATCACAGCTCAAATCTAATGATAGCATGTTATAACGATAGGTTGACGATGAGAAAGAATTATAAAGTTTTGTGCAAAATCAGAGTAAATTGTTACATTATAGTTAAATTCCACTGCTTGAATGCCAATTAAATTCAGTGTCTTGCACTTTGTACGTATATAGTGTATTTATTTATTTTTTCTTGAAGTCAGGCTTGCAATCCTGAATATTTCGCAGACATATTCGAGACATTGTCGTATGACCGACCTCTACAACCACTAAGGGAAATGTTATTTTCCAAAAATGAAACCACAACATTCTTCAGAAACTCTGCATTATGTCCATTAATACTAATAAATCGCAAAAATCTCTCATTTTTCTCTTTACATTCATTTTTAATATTAATTTTTAAATTTTAATTTAGTAATGGGCAAGTAAACATTAATCAAGGTTCAACTCAGATTGGAGATTAAGACCCATAAAGGGCTAGGTACTCCTCATAATATATATTCACTACGTACAAATTTAAAAAGAAACTGCTTTTTTCGCTGTTTCAATATGTAGTCCGCTTTTCTGTTCGAGGATCATCAGTTTGTATCAAAACATTTTAAACAGTATAAAAAGAATACTCAAATTACAAAATCTCGAAACTTAAATGCGTCATGTATTTTTTAATAATTGTTTACTATAAAGAAAAAGGTATATATAAATCTTTTGCATAAAATCTCTTTTTTTCCCTACTATTTTATTAAGGCTAAAAAGTGTTACATTATTCTGGGTTATTGTTATATTTTCATTTTAAATCGAAAGCGATGGCCAAGTGGTTATGGTCTCGAACTCGTGGCCATCGTTTTTTCTGTCGTATCGTGGTTCGAATCCTCTTGGAGCCTGATACCCATCATATGGAGGGACAAATACATCTTAAAACTGAGAGGTTAAATCTTCGAAAGTAGGGTGCAAACTCAAGTGACGCCCTCGTCACTTTAACCGCAGTTAAAAATCACGAGGTCCATCACTAATAGCCCCAGAGTCGGTTTGAAGTGTGACTTAATTTTAAAAAAGGGGTAAATTTCCTCAAATTATTTTCATTCCGAATAAAATAAGCTTTGTTTGAAGTGGAATTCTCAGTGAGTGAGTGAATGTAAAGGTTATTGGCGCTAGAGCTAGATGTGGCTATGCCTAGCCGCCACATCGTGCCAACTTAGTGGGTGATTTCCTTTTCGAGGAGGGAATCGTACCAATGGAATGGCCAGCTGTTCTCCGGACATGAACGCAATAGAACACGTTTGGGACATTCTTGGTCGACGAGGTGCTGGCCGCCTACCACCCCTACAAACTCTCCAAGAACTGGAAAGAGCTCTCCTGGAGGAGTCGGATAGAATACCCCAGTTCCTCATAAATAGCCTCATTGACTCCATGCCTCAAAGGTGTTAAGAGTTGCTGGCCGTCCGAGGAAAACATATCCCCTACTAAAAACTTTTTTCTTTCAAGTAAATACTCTTTTTTTATCTGTTTTTTCTCGAATGCACAAATTGTGTTTTTTGCCTTTAGTGTCCAAATGCTAAGTAAAATGCATTTTTTTTCTGCTAAACATGCTTGATTTTTTTTTCTTATATAGACTACCACGTCTGTCGATCATGTATCAATCATATAAACAATTCCCCAGCCGCTTAATCCACCCAAAACCTGAATATCATTTAATTGTTTTGAGCAGTGTATTACAATTCTTACAAATTGATATTACTATTCTTATCCTCATAAAAAAATTACATAATCACATCAAATTTTTCTGCCAGATTCTGCATGACATTTTGAGAAACTTGATTTATTTCATTCTGTTTCTTATAAAAGCTCTCTCTCTCTCTCTCTTTTTTATGGCGGTTTGCAAATATTTAATTGATACAAAATCTTTCAAATTCTCCAAAAAATGAAATTTGGAAGCATGAAATGTAACGTTACTAAATATAGAATTTCCAAACATTTATTAAATCTAGTGTTTTTCATATGTGCAAAATTCAAAAAGTTAAGAATTCTGTTGCATGAAATGTTCTTACAATATTTGTAAGAACATTTGTTTCAGCATTAATTATAAGAATATCCCATTTTTGATAATCATTTAAGGATATAATAAATGAATTTTATTTCTTCTCTTCAAGCATTTTGCACGAATAAATTTCGTCAACAGACTTTGCAAGAAGAAACAAATAAAGTATAAAATTTAACAATAAAGGTGTCTCATTTAAAGTTGAATAACAAGAAAAATATTTCTAATGTTTAAATGTTATTTTAATTTGAAGTTAAAAAAAAAACAATACATTTTAACTCGATATATTTTCTTTTCAGTCAAATCATTACTTAGAAAAGATTAACTCCTTTAGAAATTATTTGTATTTTTAACAATACATATATAGAAAAATTTATTTCTATCTAAGAAATTTAAACAATTTTTCTATTGTAACGTTCTTTTCAAAACGCCAGTCTTTGTTAAGCTATGAAACTTATATTTATTGAAGTTACTTTGTTAAATTATGAAACTTACAAGTACGAGAGAAAACATAAAATAAATGTTAGTGTTTTGTTCTCGAAATCTTCTCATGTAAATATAATTAATAATTTTTATAAGTTATATTTTATAGGTATATATAGTTAATTGAAAGATGATAGAAATAAGGATTTTTATTTTGGAATTTTTTTAAAAAATAATACACTCAATATGTTAAATGCACAAAAAAGCAAGACACACAAATAAGTTTAAATACCCCCCCCCCTAGTTATATATCTATGAAGTGACAGTTGGAACACATGAAGAAAATAATACAAAATAAAAAAAAAACAATAAATAATTTTAAATAGATAGAATAAAAAACAGAGGATAGCTTATTTTCGAAAACGTATTGGTAGTAATTTTCAAATGCAGTTTCCAGTTTGCTAGAGAACGACGAGATTTCATAGTTTCTCAAACGCGCTACGAATTCTGAGAAAACTACATTTCTAGTTCGAAATTCACAGAACGAATCATAAATCACCATTCATCAATGAGACATGGGGGAAATCCATGCATTCTTTTGCACAAAGGAGGAGTTGCTTTTTTCTTCTTCTTTTCTTTTCTTTTTTTTCTCTTTTCTCTTATGTGCAATACTGACCTTTCTAATTTCTTGCAAGTAAAAGTAATTTAAAATTTTCAAAGTATATGCATTTGAAAGGGCATAGGTTCCCCGGTTTTATTTTTTGTATCTAATGATTTATAATATTTTTATTATTGTTTTAGTACGTGGTATGTGAATTTTCAGATCTTTAAAAAAATTTTAAAAAATCGAAAGCCAAAGAAACATTTTTTTTCGCTCATTTGAAGGCATTTTATTCCATGCAATTAAAAGTAATACCCAAGATTTCAATAGAAAAGTACGAAACTCCATAGGATTAACATTACGCTCGGGATTTCTTGGTGTCGTGTCGACGAGATCCTTAAAGGTTTTATATCAATACTAAATGGTGTGCCCATTTTCCGCATGAGTGAACTTTTAAAATAAAATGATCAGTTTTTGAAAAATAAATGACCAGTTGTAGCTTAGAATCTACTTTTGAATATGTATAATTCTAAGCCACAACTGGTCATTTACATTATTGTAAAGAGTCAATTGAAATATTTTTATATAATTTTATTACATTTGAGATATTATTTCGTGTTGTTCTGAGGGAGAGAGAGAAAATTTACAAAAAAAGGGAAGATTTTTCTTAAAACTGCATATTATTTTTATAACTCTTTCAGTAAAAAAAAAAAAAAAAAGGCATATACAATTACGTATTCTTTTACCTTTTTAATTCGATATAAATATTTGTATATTATCTTAAATCTTAAAGTAATACAATTCGAAAATAAAAACAAATTACTTTTTGTCGTTTCAAACAAATTAAATTTAAAGGAAGGAATTCCCGATTTAGAACTGTAAACCACTTGTTTCTTCGAAAAAGAGTGATTTCCTTCAGGGTCATTTCAACCCACTTTTTATTAGCCCTGACGCTTGTCTAAAAATAGGGAATGTTTTTTTGTCACTTCTGTTGGGGGCTTAAATGTATGTATTGTCCATTCATGAGCAATCCTTAACTTGTGTGCAAATAAATAAAAGGGCGCTAGAAAGAGTGTCTGTCTGTGACTGTCCTTCCCACAGCAGCATTTTTATCAATAAATTGGGTATATCTCGCTTTAGCAATAATACTAATATTTTCCCTGACTCTCAGTAAACGTTGTAAATAGAAATATTTAATATAGAAGTAACTGTCTTCAACCAGTCATATCCGAGAATAACATTTGATGATTAAAATTTTTCTGATCATGATCTTATTGAGGCCGAGAAGAGAAGGAGTCGAGGCTTCTTCAAAGGCGAGGCCCTGGGCTCAGTCGACCCATGCCTTAAGACGTCCCTGCCATCAGGTCAATCTTTCTTATCTTAACTTCAGGAATTTTAAAATCAATAACCCTCAAAAATTGGTGTCCTCGAGTATTGTCATTTAATCAACTCTTGGGAACTTTCATTTGAGGTTATTTCATATAAGTTCCTTATCCAATAAATGAGTCGTCACATTTGTGAAATAATATGTAAACATTGAAGCGTAATGAAAGGATTGATGAGGTAACATTTATAAAACTACGGAGAATTTGACAGTGAAATAAAAGTGATTAGGGAAAAATCGAAGGCGAGATTATTGAAGAGAGAACGGTTAGCTAACAAGAAGAAAAAAAATTATATTTGAAGTTCGTGAGAAATGGCTTCCTTGATAGAGGAAACCTTTGTGATATCATCCCTGGACATTATTTGAGGATTACTCGTTTTTCCCCCCTTCTTTTTATAAAATTTGATTACTTTTTTGTCGAGTGACGTCACTACTTTCTGTTAAAGGCAGACGTTAATCCTTTTTTTTTATTATTATTATTTCTATTTATTCGTTTGAATTACCATTTCTTGGAAAGTGAAATGATCCTGTTATTATTATTATTTTTAAAAAAATATCTTTTCTAAGTGTGACGTTAAAAAATAACAAATCGGTCAAAATCTCGCAATCAGTTAGAATAGCTGTCAGCTCAACTTTTTGTTTTGGTCAAATTTAAAGAGTTGTAAAGATTATTTCTTCCATAAGTGATTTCTATAATAATTAATTTCTCGAAAGAGTGTAAACGTCAAAGACTTACACCAGATCCATGAAAAACCCAATGTTGTGGAATGAATTCGAAATCGTCGGTGGCGGGAAATTAATGTGTTCGTTCGCATCTAAATGTTTTTTTACACTTCAAAATTCAACTAAAATTATGAGAGTTTTACTTCTCTTAGAAATTTTTCAGTTTTCTAACATTACGAGTCGCTTGATTTTGAATCACCCATTTATGGTTTTTATATTATATTTTGAAAGTCGAATGATTGAGAGTTTACAGTAACCAATTACTTTTACTCCATGCGTGAATAAAACAATTTTCTCTGTATTTCTTTATGAATATAATGAAAATATTTTAATTGTAACATAAGCATTTATTTTAAAAAAAGCCTAATAGAAGTAATGTACTGAATGTATTGATGTTAATTCACTCTGTTATTGACAGAAATGTCCAAAATTTTTGATAAGACCTTATAAAATTAAGAAATACGTAGCTTTACTTAAAATGCAGCTGCCGATTCCGCATCGAGATGAATCACGCAATCTTGTTACTCAAATTGCTGTTACTTTGTAATGTTTTTTTTTTTTTTTTTTTTTTTTTAATAATTTCAGAAATAATGCCAACTTTTCTTAGTTCTGAAAAATCTCTGATAAAGTTCTGTTATTAAATTTTTTTTTTTGTTCGTAAATTTAAATTATTTGGCTTTGTCCTGCAGTTATTGCTACTAACGTACAGTATATTACAGTTATGCATAGTTACGTAAGGGTAGGCCGGAAAGGAAGTTTGAAGCCTACTGTATTTTGATTCTTAACCAATTCTGTATTAATTGCTAAATTTGTATTAATTCATTGCTTGTGTAGATTTGTCACACATTTCGTTTAAGGTATGCATTGCGATTGATTACAAACTTTTAAAGTACTATCCATTCATTCCGATTCATTGATATTTCCCAGTGTTTATCTGAGAATAATAGTTCGGAGCGCGTATGGCAGAAAAAGGAACTGTGACATACACCCCAAACGGATCTGAATAATTTAATATATATGAAAGAATTGCTATTTTATACAATTTATTTATCGTTCGTGATCGTGGAGACTTTTTTGATCGAATGAGTTCGTAGCAAAGCTCTCTCGTCTGCATTTTACTTCGGTTTCATAACTGTTCAATGCAGATTCTTGCTTATCGTTTCCGTCTATAGATTTGAGCAATTTTTATATTGAATCGAATAAGATCCACTGATCACTTCACGAACTGGATGCTGGAATTAAACTGCTTAATTTTTGAAGTTCCGGTGTCACTAAATTTTAATTCTCTTCCTCCCACTCCTGGTCATAATAATAAAAAGAATTATGATATTCGGAGAATTTTCTGGAATTAAAAATTAAGTTCCTCACGTGCAACGGCCGTTTTCGAGGTTCTTATTTGAAAAAATTGTAATTTACCCTCTCATCGTAAAAAGTAAGATGATGCAAAAAACGTCCAAGCCCCAAGTTGTGACGTCAGGCGAACTTCTGGTGCTCCTCAATTTGATTGGTCAGCGTCTGAAGAGCATTGGGGGCGGAGCTTCAATGGCTAAGAATTTCTCAGAGCGTCTGGAAAACCTTCCTTCCGGTAGTTCAGATCGGTCTTAATCGATGTAATATATTCATATCGATATCTTCTGATTCTCGTCGAATCTGTGTTAATGAACAAGATGAAAGAAATAATTATATGGAGATAAGTGCTGAATGAATCTCGATAGTCCTTATTTAGTTTTTGATGTTGAGCAAGGATATTCTAAACAAATAAAGAATATTATAAACTGATCTCGTCAGCATCTGCTTTTGATACAGAGCTTTCCAAATAGATATTTGGCAACTGAGTCCCGCAAAAAGAAATTTATTGATAGGTAAAATTACTTTTCGATTACGGTATGCAATGCATGCAGTATTTTTTTCGGTAATCCGTCAGATATAGACTAGAGAACAGTGAGATTTCTGAAAACGCCGGATTACAGGAAAATATAATCACGCATTATTTGTGCTTGCAAACAAAGTATCGAAACGCGCACAACAACTGAAATTTCTTTTCTTTTTGTATTGACAGCCGAAGATGACAAAATAATTTTCTGTGAAATGTCAACCGATGTATAAATTAATTAAATGATTAATGGTGGGGACGGAAATGTGCCGAATCGGAGGCGTACTTTTAGGAGCGTAATTCATTAATACAGGGTGTTTCCAAACTCATGAGGAATGATAGAAAACAACTAAATAAGCAATTTTCATTATTCAGTGCATAGGCAGAGATCATGTGGTAAACTGCTTAGACGGCGCTATAATGGAAAGCATGAAGGGCGAGTTTTCTTGCAGTCATGACTCCTGAAATCCACGGTAGAAATGACGATGTGTAAGAAAACTCGAGCTTTTTAATTTCCATTACAGTGCCGTCTAGTGCTTCATCGTTCGCTCTTCCCCTTGCATTGTATGGCAATTAATTTTTGCCTTCAATAAAATGTATGAGGGCTTCTTGAAATTCTCTCTCTCCTAAATGGAGGATTGATTGCACGCTGTGATAGATTTTCTTGAACTAACTTTATAGACCGTGTCGCTCTATTTTCAACACATTCATCAGTTAAGCTAACTTTGATTTAGTATAAAGTTGAGTTGTAAGACTCCTATAGGTGAAATGTTAATAGCAAAAATGCATAGAGAATTCGTGTTTGAACTTGACAAAGTCACGACAGAATTATTCAGAATTGATAAGGAAAAGGAATGCGTGAACATGCTACGAACGTATTGTTACACGTATATTGAAAACATGACCAAATTACACCCACTGTTGCATTCCGCGGTGTAGGAATACATTATTCTGTTATTTAAGTTTTCAGAATAATGTAATCAGCTTATTTAAGTTTTGTGATAACACCCAGACAAACCAATTACAATTCAGTATTGATGTAAAGTAGACTTGGATTATATTTAGTTCAAAGTCATTTCCAACTTCTTTTCTGTCATAAACTGTAGCTTTAAATTTTATTCTATTTTAAATGGACTCGTACAGAATTTGAAAAATGAAACGAATGCTGAATCCCCCAAATATGTCAGCTAAACGTGTGTGTTTCAATAAAGATGTCAAACTAGATTCCTCCTTCTCGGAATTACGGAGAGTGCCATGTCCATGGTCTTTGATTGTATTTTTCGAAAATTGCTGTAGAATGAAGTTTCGAAAATCACACCAAATGTTGTTGTGAATACAGACATTTCAGAAGTGGAATCAGTACTAACTACTTCATTAATAGAACTTTTTGTGAATACTTTGGGAGTTCTATTACCGACCTGTTTGAATGTTTTGGATGTACTCAGGGATATGCAAATCAACTCGGACATGAATGCGTTACAATGGATCATGAAACTCGCTTCCAACTCTATGGTGATCTAGCCTTTTTTTGATTGATTCAAAAAAAGGCTACAGTGGGTGTAATTTGGTCTTGTTTTCAATATACGTGTAACAACACGTTCGTAGCATGTTGAATTTTGAGCAACCAATTCAAGACTTTATTCAACGAAACCTACAAATGTTAAATTATATAGGTTCTATGTTTGTAAATATTTGGGATATGATTTCTGTTATAAACAATGCCAAAAGTATGTATATTGCCTCTGATGTTCATCGCTTGCATTAAATAAAATAATTTTTATGTATATTGATGTGTTATTATTGTTCAATCTTTAGTTTAAATATTTATATTTGTGATAATATTTTTTTTCCAGTTAATTTAACGGTATAAATACTTTGAGTATTCTGCTTTTAACATTCATGCATGTGTTATTATTCAATAAACACGTCATTCCTTAGTTAAGAATGGATCTTGAAAGGGCTTATCAAGAACCTGAACATCCGGGTAGTTTTGGTGGGGTTGAGGCTTTATTTAGAACAACAAACGGAAAATTTTATAGAAAGGATATTAAAAATTGGTTAAGTGGGAAAGATTCACATACTTTACATAAACCCATTATAAAGAAATTTAAGAAAAATAAGAGTATCTGTAAATCGAATAAATCAACAATTTCAAGCTGATTTAGTGGATATGCAGTCCTTTGCCAAGTTTAATGATGGGTATAGATTTTTGCTGAGAGACTTGTACATGTATTTTATCTAAATATTCTTAGGTTATTCCTTTGCATGATAAAAATGCAAAAACAATATTATTAGCATTTTAAAAAATATTTTCCGAACGTATTCCTTTTAAACTTCAAACTGATGCTGGTAAAGAATTTACAAACAAACTGTTTCAGAATTATCTTAAAAAGAAAAAAATAGGATTTTTTATGACAAGTAATAACATAAACGCCTTTATTGTAAAACGATTTAACCGAACGTAATAAACGAAAAGAGATGGAATACAAAACGATGCATTTATGTCACAGATAAACTAATTCACAGCTGTAATAATACTTGGCATCGTAGCATATAAATGACACCAGCTTCTGTAACAGATGTTAATCAGAGACAACTCGTCCTAATAACCATTTACAAGGAGGAAGATGTTCTTCCCTAATTAAAACCATATCTCCTACTTTAAGATTTTCTTTATTAACTATCCATTTTTTCTTTTGTTGCAGATTATTTAAATATGATAGGCTCCATTTTTTCCATATCGTTTGACTTGGTTATTTTTTCCCAAGCCTTTAGACGATTTGTTTCACAATTTATAAGAGATGGTTCTACTATAGCTGTAATCGGTCTTCCGATTATAAAATGAGTTGGCGTCAAAACCTCCATATCGTCTATTTCGGCTGAAAGTGGAGTAAGGGGTCGGGAGTTCAAAATTGCCTCGATCTGTGTTATTAAAGTTAGTAATTCTTCATAACTAAATTTTGAATTTCCCGCAACGTGTTTGAAATGATATTTAAGTGACTTTATATTAGCCTCTCAAAGACCTCCCCAATTAGGACTTCTAGGGGGAATAAATGACCATTCGATGTTTTCTTCTGCGAAAAAGGAAAATAGAGACTCTTCTCGATCTCTCACCAATTTAGTCAAAGCTTTCAATTCCCTGTTAGCTCCAACCATGTTGGTCCCATTGTCCGAAATTATTTTACGGCATTTCCCCTTCTCGATATAAACCTTTTCAGTGCCGCTATTAGTGCTTGAGAAGTTAAGTCACTGATTATCTCTAGATGAATGACCTTTGTTACAAGGCAGATAAATAAACAAACATATACTTTAATTTCAGGACCTTTCCTCTGATATTTATTTTTGATAAGAAAGGGTCCACACAAATCAATATCTGTTGAATTAAACACCTTATCAGGAGTAATCCTTTCTTTTCGCAAAGTACCCATTTTTTGAGAACATATTTTAGGATTTACTTTAAAACATTTTATACAGTTATGAACAATTTTTTTTACAAACATTTCACCCATAGATAGGCCAAAATTTAAGTCTCAGTTGATAAAGCAAATTCTGGGCTCCAAGATGAAAATACTTTTCATGATAGTATTTTGCAATCATTTCAGTCAATTTACCTTTTGCTGGTAACAAAATAGGATGTTTACCTGAGTATGGGAGTTGCGAATTTTTGAGTCTTCCTCCCACTCTTATGATACCTTTATCATCTAAAAATGGGGACAAATTTAAAATCTTATTTTTATGGCAAATATCATCTCCATTTCGCATAGCTGTCATTTCTGTATGAAATGACATGAGCTGTTCTTGTTTTAATAAAAAGTATTCTGCTTCCATCCTCTCCTCTGATGTGAGTGGTCCCTCTTTTTTATTCCTAGGATTTTTACAATTGAATATTAACCTGAAAAGGAAACTTAATACTCGGACAATAGTTAGAAATCTATTACTATAAGTAAGTAAATAATCAAAAATAGTTTGATTTAAATTTAAAGTTAGCACAACATTTTCTTTTGAGTCCTTCGATTTCAGTTCAGGCAAATACTCTTCTTCGTGAAGTTCTGGACACTCAAAATCAGTACCTGAGAGTTCATCAAATTGCAAAAATGATGGACCATTTCACCATTTATCGTCAGATAAAAGGGAGTCTGCACTAAGTCCCCTAGACAAGAGATCTGAGGGATTGTCCTTTCCAGAGCAATGAAACCAAGAATCAGGATTCGTTAACTTGGTGATCTCCTGCACTCTGTTGGCCACAAATTGTTTCCGTTTCTTCGCAGAACCCTTAATCCAGAACAGAACTATTTTGGAATCTGTCCAGTGGAACACTTTGCATTCCTATTTCTTGCGGATGATTTCTTGCACTTTAGAACTCAAACAAGCCGCAACTAAAGCTCCCAAGAGTTCAAGTCGAGGTAAGGTAATAGCCTTCAGTGGTGCCACTCTCGTTTTTGAAGTGATGAGATTTACAAGCACTTCATTTTGTTTTTTCACTTTCACATAAATTGATGCTCCATAGGCAAGTTTAGAAACATCGCAAAAGGTGTGGATTTCGATGAAGTCATTTATCTCAGAATTTGTAAAATCAAGAATAAATCTTGGAATTCTGAGTTTGTTTAACAAGGGTAATTCCTTGTTCCAGTTTACCCACCTTTCCACTATTTTCGGGGGTAAACCTTCATTCCAAGTGATTTTATTCTTCCAGAGTTCCTGAATGAGGCATTTCATTCTTAAAGTGAAGGGGGAAATCAATCCAAGTGGATCAAATATTTTCCCGATAGCTTGTAACAGGAATCTTTTAGTATTTTTGTTAGTTGAAATGAATTCTAGCAATCCTTCAGTATCCAACGTCAGACAATCATCTAGGGTTTGCCAAGCCAAGCCTAATACTTTTGTTTTGTTTGATCCTAAGCTGACGGATGTATCAACTGGATAAGGGTGGTGTCTTTGCTGATCTATTTTCTCATCTCCATTCCTGCTTCCTTCACGATATTATCAGCATGAAGAGATATAAGAAGTGCTTCTTCTTGAGTGTCTTGACCTGTGATCCAGTCATCAACATACATGAATGAATCTAGATGTCGTACTGTTATAGGATGACTTTTTCTATATTTCTCAATATGATGTTTAACTGTAGCTGCTAGAGGAAATGGGCTAACGTTAACGCCAAAACGGTAAATTTGTAATGAAGGGATTTTCTTGTCGCTTTGATTACTCTCTGTCCACAAAAATCGTACAGCGTCTTTATGCTTATCCGCCAAACAAATTTGAAGAAAAGCCTGACGAATATCGGATGATATTGCAACCCCATTTGACCTAAAATTTATTAGCACATCTAAAAGGTTAGGATTTAAATTAGGACCAGGCCACAAGCAATCGTTCAAAGAAAGTTCATTGGTTTGATGTGAGGCAGCATCAAATACAATACGAGTCGAAGTTGTGACTCGACGCTCATTTTTTATTGCTTGATGGGGTAAATAATATACCGGTTTGTGTATATTTGCCTCAGTATTTTTTACTTTCTCTATAATCCCTTGATTCAAATAATCTTGAATCGTTTCTAGATATTGAGAGTTAAGTATTTTATCTCTCTGTAGCCTTTGCCATAAATTTTGGAAACGTTGTTATGCTTCAGAAAAGTTATCAGATAATTCTTTCTAGTTTTTACGGAATGGCAGTTCTACTACGTATCGTTCATTATTAAATTGTATAGTTTCTTTAAAAATATTCATAGCTTGATCATCTTCATGGTAGTAAGGGTCATCTTTTATGCCAAGAGATTCAAGTTCAAAAAAAAGTTTTAATGTGTCCTCAACAGAATTATCACCCTTAACGAGATAACACGATAAGTTTTTATTATTTTTGTTTTCCTGGAGCCGTCCACCAGCAACCCATCCAAATTCAGTTTCTCTGAATATTAATTCATCATTTACTTTGTAAACATTATCTTTCATTATTCTTAAGAAAATATCGGCGTTTAATAATGCATGAATCTCTTTAGCTTCAAAAAAAATAGGGATCCGATAAATTTAAAAATTCGGGAATTTTTATTTCTGAAATATCTAAGTTAACACTAGATGTCAACCCAGTACTTTTTTCCGTCACAAAAAAATCCATGTGTTCCATAAAATCACCACTTTCGTTAGAGATAAAAGTGCTCATTTTCCCCTTTAAATTTTGTTTTGTTGAATTGAGTCCAGAAACGGAAGTCAGTATTTTTTCTGATCTAATACCGAGAAAATCACTCAGTTTTCTTGATAAAATGTTTAACTTTGATAAAATTTGAAGCGGAATCAAAAATCGCTGTGCATTTAATGAATCTTCCTTCCCTATTTTGCAAAAGTATGTGGCCAGTTGAAATTAAAACGGTCTTTCTGTTTGGTCTGACTGCTTTACTAACGATAGTATTACAGAGGGTAGAAGAATTTATGACTTTTCTCTCCCCAATAAGAGTTCTTTTTGCTGTTGTTTCGGAATCTCCTTCAGATTCGGTTACTCTTTCACCTCCTTGGGTGGGTGGCGTTCGTGCCTTGAAACCTTGTTTACAGCAAATAGTCTTAGAATGTCTCGATCCACAGATGCAAACGAAGGTCGAAGCGCACTGAGATTTCCTGTGATTTTTTCGTAAGCACAGTTCACATAGTTTTTGCAATCGCACAAGATCTAGTCTTTTATAGGGCGTTAATTCTAGGAATTTTTTCATTACAAACTATGCAGTTCTGATTTTCAATAGTTTGATTCGTTAAAAGAGTTTTAGTTTTGAAAGGAAAATTAGATTTTCTTATTGATTTTGTTTCGTCCGCACAATTTTTATCTACGGATAAAAAGGATCGTTTCGCGATGTTATAAAAATATAAACTCGCTAAATGTCGGAACATCTTTCTGATATTCAAAATTTTTTTTGGATTCCTTATCTAATTTTTTAAGCATAATATTCAAAAAAAAAAAACATCAAATAAATCATTTTGTTCGTATTTAAGTATTTTCAAAGCCGTAAGTTTTTCTTAATGCAATCAATCATTTCACGGATTTCCTTAGGATTTTCTCATTCTATTTTCTTAAAATTTAAAATTGATTGTACATGTATATCAACGATTAATCTTTTATTATCGAACCGTGATTCAAGTGCTTCATACAATGAAGAAAATGTGTCGAAAGTGGAGGCAAATTCTTTTACCTCATTTGATAGACATGAATTTAAATAATATAGTTTCTGTGACTGCGTCAGTTGATTGTTCGATGTTATTAAATCATCGAATTGAGATTTAAAATTGATAAATGTTTCATATTTTCCCGAAAACATAGGAAGTATTATAGGTGGTATATTCGTTGGAAAAAAAGGAGTTCCGTTTTCATATTTATTATTTTCAACTGCAGTCACAGATGTTTTATTAATAGAGCTAATTAATTTTTTAATTCTTACCTCCAAATCTTCGAGGCGAATTTCGCTGTTTTCTAAATCGTCTTCAAATTCAGCTACTTCATTGGGAGTGGTATTTTCAAGTCCGAAGAAGATATTTTTTAATTCATCCGTTTTCGTCTGAAGTTGCAATACTTTTTTTAATTTAACTTCGAGCTCCATTGGATCAACATCATCGGACACTTTATCAAAAAATGTTTCAATTCTAGTAATATTTCCTTTCAAGGAAGTCTTCACTTTGCTAAGTTTTTCTATACTATCCATAGCACAGTTCTACGGCCCGACTGGACCAATTAATGTTCTTTGGTGAAATTAGTATAACGACGGACCAGTCCTTTTTGGACAAATTTTTTATTGAAACTTAACAATAAAAATTAATAGTTCAATCATAAGCACAGTTATTGTGGGTGTCAACGTGACAGTATTTACCCACGTCCGTTATTGCTGAAAGTCGTTCAGCTTCTGCCTAATTTTAACAGAAGACCGGTAGGAAGTATTACCGAATTATTTCTGTGATGGTTTCCCTTTGTAAACAAGTTTGAAAGTTTTTTATCATCAACTTCATTCATTAAGTCGTCTATTATTATGAGAGCGTTAGTAATATTTTTTACATTGGAAGGCATGCTTTCATGAAATTCTATGCCAAACATCTTATCAAACAATTTCTGATAAACTCCATAACACCAAATAATTTTCGGAGGAAAAGGTTTGATTAATTTTGTTTCTAAGATTCGTTTAACAAAGAAAGTTTTACCAGAATTAGAAGACCCACATATCATCATAGAAAATGGATGCTTAAGGTTTGGAAACTCCATTGTAAATGAGAACGTACTAAGAAAAAATACATTATTTATAGTTTTTAAACTGTTTATTATCTCAATAAGTTTTAAATATCAAGTCTATAAAATAGAATGCCTTTCTCTTAATTTCTAACATACAGAATAAATGATACAACTTTCCTTTTATGGAATAATATGCTAACAGAAAACTTAATTTAATCATATATTTTTAAAAAGCATTATACACGAAGCATTGAAATAAGCAATATTATTCAATAAATATTAAATACAGTCAAAAAATGTATGCATAAAATGAAGGTGAAAAATATACATTGAAACATGAAAGGTGATATATACAGAAATCAATATCTATAAGAAAATACTGTATAAATAAATTCTCATTTATATAAAATATTAGCTTTCATTTATATGACAGTTACCTAAAGCTAAAGTTAAAATACCATCTTCAGGAATATATCTCTTATCATCGAAGGGGCAAAGTGAATTTTTTTTTTTTTTTACTTTTTACAGTATGTATTTGATGTATAGAACTATTAATGGATTTGAACTCTTCACGACTTCTATATCTATTTAGGAGACAACTTTTATAGTCTTCATGAGAAATTTTACTTTTTAAAATAGATCTATGCACCCCTTTTGCTGCATTTTTTTTTCTAAAGTTAATGTTTTTATGCTATACATTTTTGCTTTGAGACCTACGAATTCTGTTGCTTCCATCCCATTTAACTCATCTTTCTTTTCCCCCAGAACTTTATTATTTAAGGGATTAATTATAAAGGAAATGATTTGAAGGATAGCTAGCTGTGTCAAATTCAGTGGATTTATGAAACATATCCTTGTATATATCTGAAGTTGAAATAATATAACACAGAGAATCTGTATCTGTAAATAATAATTTTGCTCGATTTGCATACATCCTTTTGACATAATTATAATGAAAGTTGTACATTAAAATTTTGGAAATGTCGTAAAATTGAAAAATCATTATATATAGGTCTGTTCAATAAAAGAGAAGTAAGTTTTCTTTGAATGGATGGATACAAGATCGTTATTAATTATTTTATAAGCATGAAATGCTGGAGATGCTATCATTTTCTTATCCTTTTTCTCACTATTCAAAATTAACTCTATTGCGTAAATTTTTCATGGTTTTACCAAACACGGCATTGTTTAAAAGGTTAAAGAGATCTTTTTCAAAATTGTTATTTGCTCGTTTTCGATGTTCAGTATTAAAATCAATATAATTTTTTAACCAAGGCCTTTGCTTGAATTTTAAAATTTTATGTATTTTTTTAACCTTTAAAGCCTAATTGTACATATAACTTCAAATGTATATAATGTAGAACATATTTAGTTTTATTTCTTAAGTTAGGAATCAATTTTTCTGCAGATTTCGATTTTAAAATATTTAATTCCTTAGCAATATTTTTAGTATGGGGGAACATTCAGAGACACTTACTTCAATTTTTTCTGGAGCTAATGGATAGCAGTTTTACAAATCGTGCAATTCATCTGGATATTCTAAGTCAACTTCAAGTATGTTATATAACCTATATCCGAATCGTTTGGTACATCCATGATGTTAACGTATTCGTCAATCCCGGAAAAGTCGTGTGTAGGCAAATTTTGCGACATTTCCCAACCATATAGAATGTTTGCGTCTAAATATATAATGTGACTACAAGGTAAGCTTGAATCATAGGTTGGTAAATAAACATTATTAGCATTAGCGTAGCGATGACTAATCATTGCGACACACCTCCACGAATTCCTTTTTCGATGAATAAGTGCATATCTATATCAGTTAAAAGTTCCAATCGTACTTTTGTCATTTTAAGACATGCTTGCCATGCCAAACCAGGAGCCGTATATGTATAATTCTGACATACAGTTTTCAAATATGTCTGTGAGTAATTACACGTCTACGGTTATATATAAATCATGGTAATCTCCCAATGTATGCATTTGAAATATATTCCATATATGATGAGCATATTCATAATCTTCTTTGGATACGTTTTCATTTGTTAGACTGTTGAAAAATGTTTATCGAGGAGGGAGCTGCTTATCATAAAATTTATAAAAGGAATCAAAATATTCATGTGGATAGCAAACTTTTCTATTTATAAATTGTGCATTACTTACAAAATATATATTGCAAAGATTAAATTAGCAAAGCTTTAAGTTTTGGGCAAGTTTCTCTAGATAAGTATTTAAAAATTGAAAATAATCAATAAAACGTAATGAGAGGAGAGTAAAAGAAATTTCACTTTTTTCGGAAATGAATTGAATTCTTTTTTCTTTGAATTTGCCAATTATTTGGATTAAAAAAATATCCGTCATAATTTTGCAAATTATGAATTACGACAGGAATGTGAGTTGCTAATTTAAAATTTAACTTTATAGCTATTGTATGCTGCTGTTCTGTAAGCTCCGGTTAGATGATGGTGGTCCCTTACAGCATCTCCATTGAGAAGGTTTTCACAGATACTGCATTGTGTCGAAGATTGATAATTTTCTTCATCTGTCGGAGAGAAAACCATAGGCTTAACATAACGCAGGGTATCATGAATTAATTATTCTTCATCAAGGAGTTTTCTAAGAAATTTATCTATGGCATTTTTTCCTCTAAAAACTGTAGGAGCTATTGATTCAGCAGATGAAATTTGGGGAATTTGTTGGCAAGAAATCATCTGGAAAAGGAATACTATCGCGAAAGTCAGAATGCGTAGCCTACGTCGTCTGCGACTTGTTGTCTCTGATCAGAAAATAAGATTATAAAATAGAAAGTGTAACAGCTAACAAAATGTATTTCGTTTTACAGGTAGAAAATAAATTTACCTAAATTAATCATTTGCAAATTTATATATAAATATATGAATAAGAGACAAATTCATAAGCGAGTGAAATTCTCTAATTTTAAACATAATTATCGGTATTGGATGGAATTTAAAAAAAAATAATCAAATTTCAAATATATATATATATATATATATATATATTCGGAATAAAAGTCAGTATATTCTATTATATATAAAGTAGGTTGAGAAACGATTCTCCTTCAAAAATATTTTCACAGTACCATCTTGATAAAATTATGGTTTTAGAAACTATTTAAATTGATCGAATTTAGATTATCAAAAAGTGATATTAACTTTTCAGCTCGAAACTAAAAATAAGAATAAATATATAGT
>BMAW01000411.1:228849-247056 GCA_019974015.1 Nephila pilipes | reverse complement strand
TATTTGAATAAACAAATATTATTTCTATGAAATCTTCAAAACAAAATATTTTGATGTAATAAGATGTAATATTCTTATAGTTACAATTGAGTTATTTTACTGTGAAAAATCTAGTTTTATATAAACGCTTATTTTTTTCATCCCTATAAGTAAGAAGTTAGCTTACCTTTATTGTGACAATAATGTACTAATTTGCATTTAAAAAAAGATGTTATGAATTTTATATGTGCACTCTTTGTGCTTCCAGTGTGGGTTTGAAATAATTTCCTTCGTGACTTTCAGTAATATTTACAGCAAGCTTTGCATTCTATCTATACTCCAAAAATATCGCTGATTCAGGAGATATAAAATCAGAATCATAAGATTAACCAATTGAAAGGAATAGATAACTTTGTATAAAGCTTCGGAAACGAGAGCTCAATATTATTTCTTAACAGTAAATTTCTGTTTATTATCTTTGAAAGAAAAATAATAAGTCAAAATCACGAAGGAAGCTCAAAAATAATTCGGTCTCATCCACGGTAACATCTCGATGCAAAGTGACAAGAGCAACTCTTCGAGGCACTGATCAAATTTTGATGTGACAGCAAATGATTGCCAAATTGGAATTGTTCTTCAATCAGTATCGCATTTATTTTTACTTCTTTTAACTGATAACAGTATTCAATGGTTACACCAATGTGTTTCAACCACCATCATTTGTCTTGAAACACAAGTACTTTTGAACCACCTTTATAATCCTATTAGATAATTTCCTGATTAAGTGAAAACTATTCCTATTGTAATAGTTTTGGATCCCTCCTTTTCTTAATTAATTTTGAATATGAACAACAGTAAAAAAATCTATTGATTGCGAATCAGTTTGTAGCTTGAATACAATTTAAACGATATCTCTAATGATTACTATGTCCACCTTTAAACTCAAGACCCAAAACTGCCAAGCATCAACATTAAATTATTCCCTCTTCTGATCTTCAACCGCGAGTGGATAAATCACTCGCACTCTCTTTGTCACTGTATTCTAGAAATAAGTTTAAGCAGGGAAGTGACAGATTCCTTCTTGAGGCGTTTTCAAAGTTGCTTCACCTGACTGATAAGTGAGAAGAAAGAATAGACGCAACCTAATTACGTTAGCTTAACTGACACTGAAGAGACGGTAAGATGTATAGCGTAGAAAATCGAGTTAAGAGTTGTATATTTAATAGATTAATTGCGCTGCGTTATTTACAAATTTATTTTCCACTCCAACGGAAACCGAAGAGAAAAAAAATTATTTATGGTTTGATTTGTAGCAAAATATATCATTATAGGAATTTTAGTTTCCTTTAGAAGGGAATAATAAAATTGCTTTTGGAAATTTATCTATAGCATGTAATTTTTTTCTTTTATATTTAAATTAATATTTCATGCTTTTTCCCTTTATTTGAAGTGTATTATTTGTATATCTAATTTATTTAGCAGGTATACATTTTATTCAATAATGTAGTTCGGATTTATTTTTTAATATAATATTTTATAATTACAACGAATTACTTCCTAAACTACTTATGATTATATGTTGTTGTGTGTGTGGAGTTTATTTACATTTTTTCAAAATCATATATATATTAGTACATACATATTATTATTATTATATATATACATATACATATTATACATAGTTATGTTATTATTACATATGCTACATAAAATCAATAAATTACAGAGAGCTATAGGGTCGGAAACCCAATAAATTCATAGAATTTCAAACAAAAAAAAGAAGCTATTCAAATTGTTTAAACCATTTTCATTCACCTATTTTATTTCACAGACTTATTTTTCACTTAAAAAATATATATTACAAGATCTACGTTTGATATAAGAAGTAAAAATACTTTAAGAGTATTTTTACTGGGTATAGACACACTAATAATTATTGTTTATTCATTTATTGGAAAAAAAGTCTTCAGTTTTAATTGTCTTGTATACTACATTTCTCCTGCATTAGTAATATTCTTTAATTACTATACCTTTAATTTAACGATATGCTAATAATAATCTTGAATTTCTTGTGCATTATATACTCTTAACTCACTTCGAAAATAATTTATTTTGTAATAATTTTCGCATCATGCCATAATCTCAAGTACGCTATACGAATATTATTCAAACAGACATTGAATAATAGGACTTCATAATTTATATAGCATTTACAGACATTTAAATGTTTAATTGTTGTTTTTCACATATACTTGTAAAAAAGCTGATCTTTCTTTCTGAACTCTAATTTATGACATGAAAATACCTCATTACATTTAAACTCATGTTGAAATAAATCTAAAATATATTGATATCAACCATGGATTCTTAATTTCTGTACAGTAGTTTTTCTTACATACGTTTAGGAATGCTGTAAATGAACGTTGATATTAAATTTATTTTCAAACTTAATATCTGTTCTTTCATATAGCATCTTTTCTTCCAAATTTAAGTTAAAATTATTACTTTGCTCTTGTATAGTTTCCACAAAAATACATTTAATTAAAAACCCAATTCCAGAGCAAATATTTTTAAAAGCACCATTTTTATCGTAATGCAATAAATAAGTAATAAAATAATATTTCGTAAACTTCAAAATAAATTTATTACATTTTCGTGAAATGAGATTTTGTAATTCATAATATATTTAATACGCACTTTGTATGGATGATCTTAAAAATTCTTGATAGAGAGGCAGAAAGAAAATCGTTATATTATTAAACGTATACATCGCTGTGTAGTATTACTTATATAAAAATTATTTCATGTATTTTAATTTGTTTCTTTAATGAATTTTAACTAATTAATCTTCCCCCTTTTTTTAGTTAGTTTTGGTATTTTTTGACATGTAAAACAATTAATTAACGTTTAATTAATTTTTATCAAAGTATTTAAAAAGGTTTTATAAATAAAACAAAAAAAAAAAAAAAATACAAAATTCACTTTTTGAACTTTAATGCTAATTTATTTTAACCCATCTGTCACCAGCATGTCATATAAACAATGAAGTAAAGTAAAATATGAAAGGAGACAGAAACGGCGAACACTCTCCAACGTCAAATGTAAATTAAAAATTAAACCCATTTTTTACTAACCAGTATTATCTTGGCAATTTAAGCGGATTAGTACAAAAAAGAAAGAAAAGTATTACTTTTAGATTTTTTTTTTTGCTCTTAGTAAGATGTTAAGGCCTCTTTGGTACGTGTACAAGTATTTGTATTATTTTAAGCTAAAATTAAGCTATGTAAGTAAGTAAAGGATAGTTTTGTTATGTTTTTAAATATCGAATAAAAACTGTATGTAATGGCTGAAGATTTTACTTATGTTGAATACTTTTACATCATTTTTTGAATGAATAATTTTTATTTAATTTATGATTAATTAAAATTGCAGTTATTCAACAGTCAATATATAAAAGTTGAGTAGAGTTTTCAACTAAATAATTGTAAAAATTTCATACCAAAATTGTAACAGCAATAACAGCTTAGCATAATTTTCAAGAAATAAAAGACTTTTTTTTCTTCAATGAACTGTGATATAGAGAGGTTGAAAACCTTTTATGCCTTTCTTTCCAGTAGATCGAGTTCATTAAAGAAACAATTCATTGGTCAAATAAATAAAAGAAAACCATTTTAATGCTTTTCTTTCATTTACTTGACCAAATGAAATACTATTTCGAAGTAACATTAATTTTTCACTTAATTAAGTTTTGACTTAGAAAATAAAACTGTTTAAAGTGAAAAATAGTTACAATCTACCAGTGGAAATTACAGTCATTGAAAACTTTTCAAATCGATTGATAAAGAAAATACATGAAATATTTTCAATACTTCGAATTTTAGAGTTCTTTTCAACCAAGAGAATTTTATTTTTTATCAATAGTTTAGGGAATCACGTATCCCAATATTATTTCTCTTTTATTGTTTTTTTATAAGCTTTATTGAACTTGCTATGTTTAAATGTAAAATTGTATGGATTTTCAGTTCAAATTTTATACTCGAATTTTGACTCACTTTCTATCATCCAATCAAGTTGAAATTTTGAAAATAGTATAATCCTAATGACAATACAAAAATGTGATATTCCCAAATAGTGATGAACTTACAGTGTTGGATGGGGGCCGGAGCCTTGAATTTAACAACGTTCAATTTAATTTAAATTTTGCGCACACGTGCAGATCATGAATTTTTTTTAGTCTTATATTTCCACATTAAAATGATTACATAATTCTAACTAAAATATTAAAGCAAGCTCTTATTTAAACATGGATTAAAAGGTAGAAAAAGAATTTTTATAAATAAATAATGTATAATTTATAAATAAATAATGTATAATTTATAAATAAATAATGTATAATTTATAAATAAATAATGTATAATTTATAAATAAATAATGTATTTATAATTTATAATTTTTATAAATAAATAATGTATATAAAAAAGCTTGATGCGTTAATACTCCTTTTGATCTCATATAAATATGTAGGTATGGTACTTCCTTTATCGGTTATTACCTATGTATCTTAATCACCTTAAGCCTTTATAAATTATGTATTATTTTATAATACAAAAGGAATTTTATGCATTTTAGATAATCTTGAAATGAAAGATTAATTTATTTTACTTTCTGAAGTAAATAAAGTAATATTTAAAGTAGAGTAATAACTTGAGAAAAATAATCCAATAAACACATAGCATCTTTAATGGATATTTTAATAAATCATAATATTTAAATTGGAAATGAATTTCTTAGGAAGCATAAAATAGCGTACTCACACTGATTACGAATAAAGTTTTAAATATTAAAAGTACACCAAAATTATATAAATTAAAATAAATGTTAGAAAAAGTTATTAATTATTTATAGAAAAATACTTTATTTCCTAAAATAGTCATGTACAACAGAAAATCAAGTAAAATGTTAACTGTATCGTCTAGGAAAGAAAAAATAAATCTATTGTAATATAATATATATTTACTTCCTTCCTTAAATTTTCTTAACAACAGAAGCTCTTCTCATTTATAAGTCAAAAGAAAATTTCAATAAGTTACAGGAATGAAAAATAACTTTTCCTGAAGATAAAGAAAGCTTCTGATATGGTCTATACAAAGTACAACTTCGTGACCTTATTAGATCGATGAAATATTTTTATATGAATAGGAGAGGGAGAGAAAGGAACTATCTAGCAGCTGTGAGATAAAATATTAAAAGTAAGAATAACATAATTCATTGTTCTGTTTCATGTGTCTTAGTATCATATATGATTTAAAGATAAGTGATAGCTTGCTGATGTCTTAATAAGATTGTCTTAGTTTTATCAGTTTTGATAAACATTTTTTATTAGAAATTTGTTATGCTAAAGTATTTGATATTGTTACTAAAATTAATACGCACATACATATTATTAATATATTTTAGAATTATCTAATACAGTTTTTTCAACTTTGATGCCCTTCTAAATGCATACACAAACTCAAGAAATATGTGAATAATAGATATATAATTAATTATTTATTTCAAATTCATGAGGCACAATCTATAAATAACGAGACAGATGATATTTCACAAAATTTATTTAATGAACCTCAAAATTATTGATCGATATTGCTTAGGTATTTATCCCATTCTGACACTAATCACAATATGCTATGCTTGTAAAAGTCATAGTTGCTATCTGAAACAATTACGTGAGCATTCTGCCTTTTTCAAACATTTGAAATCGTTGTCCTCGAATTACTTTTTTGAGTTTAACAAAAACCTGAATGCCGTATGGGGACCAGGATGGAGTACAAAACTGCCCTCGAGTTTCCGAAAAAGTTTATTTGTTTCGTCGGCTGTGTGGCTTAGCATTTTCATTTAAATGTTGTCATTTTTCTTCGTTCTGGTAAACCGCGGGAAGGTTCTCCAGAATGAAGAAAAATGACAGCATTCAAATGAATGGACATGGCCTCTGTTCATTTGTCATTATTTTCTCATGCCTTATAAGACACGTAACCGTTATCACGAATTATTTTCATCATACCAGCAACTGTGCATTTCAAGCCGTTTCCATTTTTCTCAAATGCCGTAAATGTAGTGATTCAATTCCCTCTTTATTCATTTACTGTACATACCGTATATATTTTCAATGTCTTATTTAAAAAATTAAATAATGGGGTAGTAAGAAAGCTGACATATGTTTAATGTTGAGTGTGGATTAGTGTTCCCAACGCTGTAATTTGTAATGATCCCTCTTGGACTCTGAATTTACAATTTAAAAATCCGCAGAGGGTCATAGCACTTTTAATGCTATGGAATGTGATGGATTCTTTTGGGAGAAAAGGTAATTTTCTTTATCTTTGTGGCGACTCGGCACCCCTTCCCCCGGTGGCCCATTTAAATAGGAAATCCGCCAATACATTCACACGCACTTTCTCACATGAATTCGACGGAGACACATTGACACTCGCGAAACACACACACAAATACACATGATTCGACATGAAATGAACCTCTACATTTGGGGCACTACTTATTATACCATAGTTATGAACAAATATGTAACTTCTATATGACTCAATAAATTAAATTTATACACCAAATGTTAGTCTTTTCTTTGGATAATTATCTCATCATTGATCGGAGCTTCTTCTACCTACGATACAAATCCCTTTGGCCTAAATAATCTCAAAATTACAGTAAAAGATCATTAATTAATCACAGAAGACAATTTCGCATCAGCATGAAAATAAAATAAGTTGTGTCTTACAATTTATTATTATAAATTCATAACAATAAAAGAATGATTCCGATCATAATAAAAGAAAGCGAATATATATATTTTTTTATTTCTCTAACTATTATGAGATTTAACTTATTTTTATATTGGCCGTAACAGCATCATTTTCCTTAACTGTAGGACTTGTCTATAACAACTCCAGATTCCTTTTACTTCTACGAATATGACATTTATAGTTAAATTACGCAATTTTTCAATAACTTAATCAGTACTGCAATTTTAAAAGATATTGCACACAATAAGGAATTTCATGATTTAAATAACAATTACATATCATTCCACTTCCTATCTTAGATAATGAAATCCATCAAATTCTTAAAAAAATTTATAATATCCTAATCAAAACAATAAACACTAATCTCTCAGGTGTACTGTATCGATTGAGTCTAACGCGCTTAATATTTATCTTTCACGGGGTTCTAGATCATTCAGTGGGTGTACGCCAATTCTTCTGTATAATTTAAGGAACGCTGTTAATCATTTATTGTAATATTTACCGTTGATTTGCGCAGTCATTTATCAATATTAATCCTGTAGTTTTAAGATTTAATAGGGATTTAAATGTATGTTGATAACGAAATAATTTTCTGTTTTATATTTAAGAACATCAAATGTTCTTCAAATAGCAAGAGCCGTTTAAATTCCCACAAAAGCAATGAGTATTTATCTCTAATATGCATTGCATCAGTTAATTAAGAGCACATAATACCCATAATTCATAGCATTCTATACAATTAATAGAGTGCATGCTATGCCCAATTCTGATAGTAATTTTAATTTAATGAGCCTAATTGATCATATGGTGAAGCACTTGTTTTGGGTAAAATCTGCACAAAATCCTTAGTAAATGTAATATAAATGCATCTCAAGGGGAAAAAGAACATGCTAATGGTAATAAAATGAATAATCTAAACTTTAACACGAGAATAAACAAATACAACTAAAGAAATATATTTTTAAATCTATATATATACTAAGATATTTTGATTCTATTGTATTTACTTTTCATTATTTGAGCGAAAAAATGTTTTTAAAATATTTTTAAAAAGATTTGGTAAAAACAATCTTTTGAAAAATTTATATTTATGTATTTTTAGACAATTTATTCAAAATCGTTTTGAATAAAATGTAAATAATTCAGATTAAATAAGAATAGTGGTAGTGATTTTCTTGATAAAAAAAAAGATAATTGCACTAGATTTTATATTAATTAACACTACATCAGCATGCGTCGAACTTCCCTCTATTAGGGGTGTTGCATTTGACAAATACAGTTCGTATTTTAATGATGTAAAGTATTTCTAGTACTTTTAATATATATATTCTTGCAACTCCATCGAAAAACTTAAACATTTCCTCACCTTTTTTACTTTGTTTAATTTATTTATTTCTTCCTTTCTTCCAGTAATGCAAAGTGTATAGCAAAACTTCTGTAGTACAAATTATAAGACTTAAATTACAAGTTTAGAATATGAATACATAGTAATACAAAAAAAAATTGAACAAGATGATTATATGGAAATGGAAAATTAATTATTTATTCGTCAGAATCATATTCAATTTTAGATTCTCTGATTGAATAATTTTTGCTTATAATAACAGCCTGCTCTAAGCAAAAATATTCATTGCATTTTGTACAGGAATATGGAGCAATTTTCCTTTTCTTAATGTTATATTATGCAGAATACCCTTTTCGCTTATTTCAATAAATATAATTTTTTGTGCGATTTTCTAGTCATCGGAATTATTTAAATCTAAGTACAGTTTGGAAATAATCATTATTAGAAAGATTCTGATCCAGAGAAATCAAACGATAGGATAACGTTATAGGGAGCGTACATCTGATAAGTACAGAGCTTCAAATGAACGACAAACGCGTGAGTTTAAATTTCACAAAAGTAAGATTAACTATATTCTTGAATGGAACCTGACCCAAAGGGCAGATATAATGAAATCGAAGGTCGTCGCAATCTAGTTTCTAAGAAAAAAAAGTATTTTTTTAAAATATTTGTAACTGAGAGATCATGTGCACCCAATGGAGTGTTAAATAAGCAGTAGAATTTTTTTTTTGATCAGTTTTTTTTTTTTTTTTTTTGTTTATTATATAGCCTCAAGCAATTACGTATATCACATAATTCATAAAAAAAATTTATTTAAGTAATTAAACAGATTGGTGTAGTAGTACAATGAAGTCTTCTTATTTTTGATTACTTAAACAACAAGTATGCAGACAGGGCCAGTCTCTAAATACGCTTAAATAAAATTAATAATCGAAAATCATTCCTTTAATATTTACTATATTATTTTTGATCACATATCATAAGAAAACAAATGCTATTGAATCTTTATTTAAGATTATTAAAATTAAAATTAACTAGAAAAATATTACCAATTTACTTATTTATTCAAATGACGCGTATATTATACTGAAGTAGCTCAACACTTTAAGTCATAAATTTTCTCTCAAATATTCACAAATATTGCCGAGAGATGGCAGCTCTTTCGCTTATCTTCCAAAGGCATATATATAGGTGATATTTCTAAATCAAATAAACAAATTTTTTGTGTTCGATTATGGAAATTTTAATTTCTGATCACAAAATCAATTTTTTCGAAATAAAAAAAATTATATTCCTAATTTACGATTAAATGTCATTTTACAATATGTATCAAAATCTTTATCTATATTTATTTATCTTGTTTTTCACCTAAGTAAAATTAAAAATCAAGTTAAATTAACATAAAATTTACATTCTTAATTAATTATTTAAAATGCTAATAATTTAATTATTTTTGTATCAAATTTCATGCATTTGTTTTTTGAAAATTACGCATTATCTATGATTATTCCATAAATTTCATTTTTATCCTATTTCTTTAAGAAAAATACTAAATATAATTCTTTATTACTTACTCCTTTATTGATAAATATTTTTTAATAATTTGAGATGGATTTCACAATGAAAATCGACATTTAGAAGACAAATAAAAATTTTGAAATTTATCCATCTCATTTACAATCACACTACATAATAAAATAAAATCATGCTTAAATCTGGTATAAAATTTCATACAGGAAAAATTTAAATATTTTGACTTCGTTTCATTGTACTTTTTGAGAACTGAACCTGATCTTACGAATTTCAGCAAGAACATTTTTTTTTTTATAAACTGATCAAATGTTTCTGAAATATCACTGAAGCTGCTCTTGAAATGTATTTTTATATGAGTGATTCTTTCAATTCCAAAATTGCTTTGAATCTTGAAATAATCCTAGACCTAAAAAACACCACCGTTTTTAACAATTCTAATAAGTAATATCAATTACAGATTCCTTATATATGGATTGCTACAAAATATTATTTTAATTTTGCGCAATTTATATGTAAATAGTTTAATATTTTTGTAAGAAAAGGAACTGACTTATTACTTTAATGAATTTAAATTTCTAACACATAAGTTTTGACTAACATTTCACGTTTTAATGGTTGGAATTGGTATTTAACAAAAGATTGAAGAAGATAGCATATAGAATGTATATGAAATTGATGGAATTTTTACTTATTTTTTCATATAACAGATGGCGCTTCATTCTACTAATATTTAAAAAGCATTTAGAATACTATTATTCTTATAATTAGGAGGAGGATAGTTTAAATTGATATGTATAGAAGTTATTTGCATTTGGGAATGTTTGAAGAATAATACTACGTATTACTCGTAGATGATATTTATTAACACCTCTAATTTTAAGGATTTAAACTTCAATACACAATTCGTTTTTGAAGAATATAGTACAATTACATTAAAGAAAACGTTTGGATTTTTTCAACAGATACTTTTTCCAGTTGATTTTAAAATTACGTACAGTCAAAGCGTTTTTATCCCAAAAAACTATGTTTCTCTAAGTATTGCTTTTCCTCAAGGAAACTACGCGAGCGGTAAAAGTACTTTTACAGATAGTTTTAAAAGCTAATAGGCATATTATCTTTATGACGAGATATATACATAGTTCTAGTTGTTTTTATTCCAATACTTTAGTAGAGAATAAATTTACAATAAAAAATTTAAATCACTCTATACTACTTAGTTTTTCTTATAATTCTTACAAAGTTATAAAATATTATACAATGATTTTATTTATGCAATTTCGATTGTTGCAAAATTAATTGAAATTCAATTCGCATTTGTGGAAATTAAGTTATAATATTTCAAATGATTACAAATTTGTTATTATTTTAACTCATTCATGCTTAAAAATTATTTCTGAACTGAAACATTATTCTAATTACTTCATTATTTTCATATTATACTCGTAACCTAAGGAACACTAAAAATACTGTTAATATCAGTTTTTGGCATGAATATTTTTGTACAAAACTTCATTATGATTCTAAAAGTTAAAAAAAAAAGTTTTCGAGTGAGAGAGGGATATATATAAATATATATTCCGTTTTTTTTTTTAGAATAAACTTGCACTCTGTCCTTGGGCTGTTTATACGTATCGCCATCTAGTGGATGACTTTTACAATATTTTGAAAGAAAATCATATCATTTTGGAAAAACATTATTTAACAAAGAACCGCATACACATTTTTACATTATCTACATTTATATTAATGAACCCATAGAATAACATTTTTTAAAAAAATTGGGAAGTGGAACTTTCAGTCATAATTATGATGTTCTTGTATTAGCTAGCATGTATTTCGCTGATTAACATACTAAGTCCCTAAAATATATTTATTTGAGAAATTAACTACGTAAAAAGTATGCTAGCTATATATAAAAATATTTGATAAAATTTTTTGTACATTTTCAAATTTTGAATAAATTAATTGATGTAAAACTTCTTTCTCTGTTTTTCGGTAGAAAAGTGGTTTTAATACTTATAAGATAAACTCCATAAATGGTATTCGTTTTCCGTAAATGGTATTAGAAGATATATTACCTCATTGAACAGAATTAATAAATTGATCACAATATTATCAATAAAGTTCTTATTCTGAAATGGTTTTCAGAACATTGAAGAAATTCAATATAAATGACGATACTGTTGATACACAAGTCTAATAGAATGTGTTATAATAAATGTAATAAAAAATTTAATTCGATATTAATTAGAAATCATAGCTATTTTTGAAGAGTCTTGGTTTGTTAGATTTACCAAAACATAAATTCATTTTAAGTAATTGAGTAATTGAAGTTTTTTATTACTGGAAAAAGACTTGGAATTCTTTTTATTTTAAATAGTATATATTTTTACAACATTTGCGTCATAGCTGTATATACTTATGGAGCATTAAAATAGTTGTGACTCCTACAATTTAAAAAAAAAATTAAATACCTATAAAAAAATTAAAAACCTATATCAATAAAAATATACTGAAAGAAAGGTATTGTTTTCCAATTCAACCCCAAAGATGGCGCCATGTTCTAAGAACTTTGAGCAACATATATTTGTTAAAAGAAATTTTCTACTCAACTATAAATTAAACTCTCGAATTCAGTCAAATGATAATTTTTTTAAGATATATCTTCAAATTATGCAAATTGTGATTAAATATTTCCTCCAATTATTTACATCAAATTTGATTCTAACAAAACTTTACAAATGTCACATATAAAAAAAAGGAATTTGATTATGCAATAACAATTTATTTGTATTAAGACACGCGCAAAGGAAGTCAATAATTAAGTAAATAAATAAAAGCCCTTCTCACTCAATTTAAACTTTATGCAATATCATTCAAAATTAGTCAGTAAGAATGAACTTTAAAAACTCAATATTAAACATATAACCATTCAAAGATAAATTATATTTTTATATTTATCTAAACATTTGAGAATTAATAGAAATTAATCCTTTATTTAGTATGCAAAAATTTTGAAAACTAAAAAAGAAAAAAAAAATGTTATGTCAGTCTTAGCGTAGGCTTGACCACTATATTAAGATAAAAAAAAAGATTTTAACAAAATGAGTTGAAGATGATAAATTTCATTACAATTGCAGTATAACATCCAAATTAACTCACTCATTCCACATGAAAAATATTTTAATATGATCGAAACGCTATGCTCTTAGAAATCGACAACTTTTTGAAAAGTGCATATTAGTTTTTACGTCGAAAATATTATTTAGTTTTTTTTCCACAAATGGTTAATGTAAAGACGATAAATTTGGATCTAGATTAAAAATATTAACTTATTTGAGTACGTTTTCGTCAATTTCCGTTGGACAATTACTAATTTTTCTTAGTTATATTTTGCCATTTTGTTATTATTTATTTATGTTTTTGAAACATACCTTTGAAGAAAAAAAATTAACAATAGAATAAATAAGTTTTGAAACCAGGAAAATAATCTACTTTAAGGATGTAGCTAGAGCCTGTTGCGCAAAATTTTCTTCCCCGCGAAAATTATTTGTTAAGTAAAAGGTGAATTTTATAAGTTATTTGCTTTAAATGAAAATTTAAAGAACCGTGAAGTATTTTAAGCTATATTGTAGTTATTTTCCTTGTCAATCCCTAAAGAATACTAATGTTAACTCCTGAAGTTATTTAAATGTGTGAGAGAAATTTTGAAATATAAAATCATTATTCTTCGACACAATAACAAAATCTAAATTTTACACCATTCTATGTATATGGATATTTGATTCATCTTTAATATCGCCATGTAGATGCAATAAACTTTAAAACTCATTGAGAGTCTCTAGCATTTTAATTAAGAATTGCAATCATTGTAAATCATTACATCAGTTTGATATTAAATAGCAAATTTATGCATCACATTTTGTTAACTGTAATTCTACATTACTTATATATATATGTGTGTGTATGTGTGTGTGTGTGTGTATGTGAGTGTGTGTGTTTAACAAAATAGTTAGAAAAGTATCACAGTATATGCAGCAGGTAAAAAATATGGAGAAATACTGTGACATTGGGCTATTCGCGGTTTCTCTTCACTAACCTTGGGGACTTTTTGAGATTGATTGCTTTTGCTAAACAACCTTTTCCCAACCAAAAATGAAACATGAATATGCTGATTGGAAGCAGGTAGAAATGAAGTGAATTGGGAGAGTTAGGAAATATATAAACTCCGACTGAAAATCGCGATAGAGAAGCTGAGGGAAAAGATATAGAGAGGCTGAAGGAGAAGTGGAAAGAATCTGAAGGGGAAGTGGAAAGAGAGGTTGAAATAGACGTCAGGACTAAATTTGCAGTATTTACTGAGATTTAGTGTTCCAGATTGCTACGTTGGTTGCGGAGTTTGAGTTGCAATCGAGGAAGAATTAGTGGTAAGAGTCTGTTAGATTACTATTGGTGGGTTGAATTTAGTTAAATAGAAATCTTTCCCAGGAGAGTATATATAGTTGTTGTCATAGTAAATAGAAGTTAATAAATTCCGTAAATATTGTTCTAGTGTCTCTTTGATTGATTATTGTGTCTTAGTGTTTAATAATTAAATCTAGTTATGGCACAAGAGGCAGCCCGGGTCGGGCAGGCGTCACAATACATTCAAAATAGTATTTTTTTTCATAAAAATTAATCTAACAAAGGTAGAATGTGAGAGAAATTTTTCATCTCTGGGAATTTTTAATACAAAAGTTAAATTTCCTTATAAAATCATAAACAAGTTTGATAATAAAATAAAGCTATGAATTTTTCATTCAGAATTGTTATTATATACTTGAAATGTTTTTTGGAATATATAGCAGAAGAAACATTCAGAAAATAGATTTAGAAAGAAATTAATTAAAAAATTCCAGATTTTTTTTTTGGTTTTCAACAATAAGTGAAAAAAATCCCTATAAATACTAGCTATAATATAGACATTATACTATTCCTTTTATTAATTAGGATTCCAAAGTAATAATTGGAGCAGAACTAATCAGCAGGTTTGTAACATATGTACATGGCATAAATTGATGAAAATTATTTCAATCGCATAAATAGAATTAAGATTATTTAAAAAATCAGTACTTTATTTACCATTTATTAAAAACAAAGCATTTAATTTCGTTATAATGTAATTGAAAACTATGAAAAAAAGTATTAATGTGTTTTAATACAGTATTAGAGCTATTTACATTTTAAAATATTTCATGTTTTGGAAAACTAGTATTTTTATTAATTTATAGTAATCTATGTACTCATAGTAACACTATGAAACAGTTCTTAATGTTAATAACCAAAGTTTACACTTATATATGTTTCTTTCCTTATATTTGAGGCAGAATAAAAATAATTTAAAATATATGTTGAACGAAATTTACGCATAAATGAGAATTAAAACTGTTAACTGAACACTATGCCCTTTTATTAATACAAAGTTACACTTTTTAGAACAACAGACATTTGAAAAGCCAAAGTAAGGCTTTAAATATATATTTAACTAACCCTTTTAAAAGTACCATTAAATACAGAAATGTGTTTATGATTGTAATATTCATAACCAGAAATACTAATTTTAATCAGTTTAAAATCTGTAGCAAATGAAGAGTTTTTTTTATATATAAATTTTAAGGACCATAATAAATTTTTAAGTCGACTTATCTTTTAAATGTATTTTTCATTTTTTTTTTAATTTTGAGAATTTTACTTAAGACATTTTTGTCATTATCTTATTCGCTTAGTTATTCCAAGAATACATTATGAAAAAGAAACTGGTTGACGCTAAGCTCAAACACATCATTTTAAATATTAAATTAATGATTAATCATCCTTTTAATCTTTTTTGAAATAACTGAAAACACTATCGGCAACATCGGCTAAAACCTAATAACCATTTATTAGATAATCAGTAATTTTAATTTTGAGATACACTAATTTGATACGGCACTATTCCTATTAGATTATACTCAGAGTAATCAGTTAATTATAATTAAGGTATACAGAAATTTGTCCATCTTTAATGAATTTCTCTTACACATAAAAACATTTATTTCAAATGGCAAGGAAAGAAACCAATTCCTTGTCCTCACAAATAAATCTCTTTTATTAATTACCATAAGATAAATAATTTAAAGATATATATTTTATTTAAGAAATATCATCTAATAATTTAGCAACTATTAGGGGATAATTTTTTTCCTCTAGAAATAATGTTCATGATATATTTTATAACTCAATTATAGAATATTCTAGGATGCGAAAAAAAAGGCTAAATACAGAAATTAATTGTATTTGAAACAAAGTGAAAATTAATATGTTCCAATGAATCTTCAGAAAATTGATAGCTAAGGATAAATTAGTTTCGGTTTGCATTTCTCATTATTTTCTTCCTGTTATAAATATTATATAAAGATCAGTAAAAATTATTAAAATACTTGTATGAATTTCTGCATGATTTCGTAAGAAAACTTGTGAATTTAGACTATTCGCTTTTTTCTCTTCAATTATGGAAATTTTATAGTAAATTGAATTGCATAAATTGTAATATTTTCCCAACCAAAATGAAATGGGATGAGGTAAATTAGATGAATATAGAAATAAAGTGAACTTAATATTAGAAATATTGATATATAATTCAAAAAAAAAAATTAAAAGCAAAATGAATGGAGATAGAAGATAAAGTCAGGCTGTTATATAATTGTAAGTTTTACTAAGCACATAATCTATGGGATTGAAGCAAATCGTAATTAAGATATAAATATACGAAGGTCACTCATTAAGTTCTTAGAAATTCTAAGAAATGGTGCTCCTAGCACAGAAAATGTTTTTTTATTAAATAAACATAATAACTCACTAGACAACTGTCTAAGTCACAATTATTCCTATTCATAATCATGACACCTTTTACAACTGAAATTTTTTTAGTCATAACTTTCCCGGCCGTTGGGATCACCTTCACCTCTTTTAAGGAACGATTCACCAGATACAACCCAACGATTTGAATTTAAATTGATTTCTGAATCTTAATCATCAATAAAAGTCTCACTGAAGGTGACAACTCGACGCAAAATGACGTCGGAAACTTGACGCGGCAGCAATTAAGTTTTGATTTGGCAGCAAATGACTACAAATGCAAAATTCAGTTATGAATATATGTCAAATTTATATGGCTTAATTTAACAGACGTCAACACCCAATGGTAACAATTCATTTTAATAATACCCTATGCCTAGAAATACAAGTACTTTTGAACCTCCCTAGTACTGTTTGTGTGAAGTGAATTGGTGATTGTGAATCAGATCGAGTGAATTGGTAAGCTAAGACTCGATTAAATGACACTTATTTAAAATTGAAGAATTAAGTAGATTTTGTGAGAGAGAGAAACTTTATCTACTCTTCAGTGACAAATAAAGTATTCTATTTTGTTTCTACGTATCTTCAATATGAGTCTAGTATTTATTAACTGTTTGCTTAGAAGGTACAATGGCAGTACGATTAAACATGGGGGGAAAACTAAACAGGATGTGGTTTTTATTAAAAAATACTCATTTAAAAGCATGTTTTATGACTTGAAAAGTAAATAAAAATAAGAATAATAAAGTAATTAAAAGAACTTCTAAAAGTCAGGATTGTAATGAAATATGTATTATAGAAAGCGTTTGTATAAAAAAATACTACACAGTTTTTTCCCCTTTACAATATTTGGTAATTTTAAATTTTTACCAATAAATATGTAATGGTTATTTTTCACAAAATGCATAATTTTGTTTCTAATGTTTTATCTGAAGAATTTTTGAGGCAAAAAAAATTTACAAGGGAAAATCTCATGCATAGAAAGGAGAATCTGTACTATCATTGGGATTTGGAAGACATTTGAAGAGTTTCTATATTCATAATGATAATTTATTTTAATTACTGATTTACAAATTAGCAATTATGTTTCTGAAATTTTATTATATTTTCCAAAGCTAGAAAATCAAATTCAAGAAAATATAATTTAATAATTTGTTAATAATAATTTTATAATAGTAAGCTAATAATAATTTTTTAATCTAATTTAATAATTTAATATAATTAAATTATAATTTCTTGAATTTGATTTTTTCTGATTTCTGTTCCTTTGCATCTCTGATTTTATGAGTGTAACCGTTTCTATATAATGTAATTGCTGATGAGATAGTTTTCGTATCAATTCTGCGAAGCCTTTGTTTATAATAGTCCATAGTCTGTTATAGTATTAATTATATTATATGTTATTACATTATATTTCAATCTTTTACTTTTCTTAAAATTTATAGATGTTTCAATTTATTATTTTCTTTTAAAGTTTTTAATGTATATCATATTATATTCCGTTTAATTAATTTTCTTAGAAATTTATTTATAATAGAAATGATTTGCTTTTGTAGTTAACTTTGTACTTTTATTTGTATTCATTTTTCTTTATTTTCAATGATTTACTTATATATTTATATAGCTTGGCATATATATATATGTATATATATATATATATAT
>BMAW01000411.1:194563-228449 GCA_019974015.1 Nephila pilipes | reverse complement strand
ATTTATTTGTTTTAGTCTTAAAGTCCGAACAGAAAATTATTAAAAGAGTTAATAACTTAAAGAAACTAAGACGTTTTACTCAAGGAAAAAGGAGTTCTACGCAAGGAAAAGGAGGATAATTATGAATAAACAATTAATATTCAATATTATTTGCATGTGTAACTCGTTCACTTATATTTAGGAACACTTTGCATAAAATTTAGTGTATTTATTAATTTAAACATTTATAAAGCCCATAAAAATATAAAAATTCTATATACTGAGAGCAATAATAAAATTTTAAAAAATGAATTTAATGAAATAATTTAAAAATTTAATCTCATGATTGAAATTTTCATAATGCTTTTTCAAATATTGAACCATACTTAAAATTTGTTATTGCACTTAAGACAAAAATTATATTCACTGTATGGAAATAGCTTCCATTAGAAGTGAGGAAAGGGATATAAGAACTATGTTACAGTAGATTTTTGTTAAAGTGTACTAGACCCCCCCCCCCCCCCCCCCGGAAAACAATTTTGAAAAAAAAAAAAAATGCAGGTATAGATATTTTTTTTCATGGCGTGGTACAATTATTTACAATTTTAAAATTCTGTTTGCAGAGTTCTATTTCTCAAATTCTCATAAATAATACGTCTATGGTTTCTTCAAAGTGCTCTCAATTTCATAACAGTGAAGTCAAAACATGCAAATTTTGAAGAATTTTAATGTTTAAGTTACCTTAACGCCTACTTTATTATTTTATCCTTTAATCTGATATTTTTTGTCGCGATGTGTTTGTATCGTTGTTGTACTTTTTTTTTTCATTTTTTGAATGTTTTTATAAATGCTTTTGAATGGTTAAAATGTATTGATATGTAATGGTTAAAATGTATTGATATGTACAAAAATATTTGTATTTTCTATTTTTCTCAAATGCGGCACATATTACTGAGAAAAAGAGTTATTATATATCATAATTACACAGTTTCTAAAACAGAAAAAAATGTCTATGTTTATTCATTATTATATTATCATATATATTTAATTACTATTATATTATCATATATATTTATTTACTATTATATTATCATATATATTTATTTACTATTGTCAGTTGTGTTGTATTTTAGGCATTTCCTCTTATATTTCTAAAAATAAGTATTTATAATGGAACTTTACTTCTGCGAAAATACTAAATTTTAAGAAACTAAATTAAAAAGACAACTATAATCCTCAGTATTAAGAAAGTTATATATAATAAAAATTAATTTGTGTGAAAATTATCTTTTTAATTTGTATTCTGTGATTTTTTTTCTTGACATGTTTAGTATCATGTTTTCTTTTGATCAAACACATTTTAATTTATATAATTATTTAAATTTCAATCAAAACAATGTAATTTAAAGTTTAACTAAATAAATTAAATTTTAATATTTTTAAATTTTTTTATAGAAGTAGAATAATATTAAAAACAAAAAGGGGCTATTAAATTAAACACTGAGAATCCCTTCACAGAAAAACAAACATAACTGCTAAAAATTGCTACAAAACCCTTATATTTGTTTTAAATTAATATAAAAATTGAAGAAATTTAATAATAAGTCAGAATAAGAATAAATATACGAGAATAAATATACAAGCATACTAGGGATTATATAATTTTCGAAGAGTGTTACATGTATTTATATTAAAGGAAAAAATTTAGAGAAACACAGAATTACAGGTAAATAAATCCTTTGTATTTATCATAAAGCGTCATTAGTTATAAAAGTCAGTTTATGATGTCCTAAATTCAAAATATGCTAACGAAAAACATTTCAGTTTATTATCTGAAAACTTGTTACAATAATTTTTCCTATTCAAATGACACGAAATAGTTACTAAAATTGTTTTAAAGCTTATCACATTCAATTTTCCCCTATAAAAATGCATTCTTTTTTCCAAGCCTTTTTGTTTTGATGATATAATACATATATATATCTCATGAAATATATATTAGAAGAAATGTAAGATCAATAGAAACAATCTACACGTTAGTACTAATATTTTAAACTAATTTTATTTCACAGATATTGAAAGATAAAATTCAATTTAAAATTGTCTATACATTTTGTAAAGCGAAACAAAATATATTTTTAAAACTAAATATATAATGTTTGTAACTTTTATCTTTTTTATAATGATGAGAAGAGCAATAACATATCAAAACAATGAAAAAGAGGTATTTCTAAGTTTTATTTTTCTAGTAATCCAAAATAAATTTCGGAAACAGGAAAATCATTAAAATTATCTTGAAGCAGAGTTTTACTTTTAAGTAATTAGGTCAAAACCAAATAAAAAATACTTCTTTGTTGAAGCAAAGATAAGAGTATTTTTAAATCCTTTCACTTAATTATTTGTTATAAAGCCAGTTACTTAATGAAAACAAGAAAAAAGTATTTTAAAATAATCTAATTTTACAGAAAAATCTCTAAGCCGCAATTCATTTTTTCATTTTAAAAATCCCCAAATGTTTACTGTTTAGGGATGAATCCATCTACATAAATCGCATTACGTGTATTTGTATATGCATAATGTTAAGCGTTCCTCTAAAGAAAACAAAATTAATCCCTATCGTTTTCTAAAAAAAGAGAAAACCCATAAGAAATAGCAAATCAAATAATTCTTTCCAAGAACCGCATTAGAGCAGAATAAATTCTTTCAAATCTCGTTAGTAATGCTTTTAAGACTTTCCTTTGAGAATGTTAAATGTTTATGTACTTAGAATAAGCTATGTAAGGAATTTTCCCTTTATAGATTAGAAATATTTCTAAAAGCATTATATTGAAAATAGGAAGAGTCAATTTTTCGTAAGCCTCTCAGTCAAATATACTAAAGAAATATCAAAAAAGCCGAAGAAGTTCAAATATATCTTTCTAAGAAATTCATTTGTTTAGGCAAAAAATTGTTAATGTATTATTATTTTTAAATTTGACTAAACGAGGTAAGACTTTCAAGATATTTTAAATTTTTTGTCCGGGAACTTATAGGAAAAATTAGACTTCTAAATGTTTCTTAAAAAATGGATAACATTTATATGTTAGATTAATATTAAAAACTTCTATAGTAACACGAGTAGCACTAGACATAATTCGAAAAAGATAAGTTTATTACTGTGTATTAATAATCCATCTTAGATTCGAATAAAAATAACGAAACACAAATTTTTAAAATAATTGAGATGCTAAAATTCTTCATATTTTGCATTACTTTTGTTCTCTTGTTAAAAATATAAAGGTCATTACGCTGATTCTGTAGTGTATTATTTATGAGAATGTGATGAATGTTCAAAAATTGAGTTTTAAAACTTTAAACGCATGTATCACAGTATATGGAAGAATATTTGTTTTTTAGTATTCTCGAAATAAGATTTTTTAGGATTCTGAAATATTTTCTTCAGAATCTACTTTATTTGCTTCTGCTGATATTTTCCACTTAATAAAAAATACATTATTTCTTATGCAGTGAAGAGTTAGTTTATTCTAATAAACATTCCCAAATTTTGCATAGAGAAATATTTTTGTATACGATTCATGGGAAATTTGAATCATAAAATTAAAAATCATTTAAATTAGAATAAATTTATTTTCTTAAATTTCAAATATACTCATTATGTATAATGTTATGCTTATAAGCACTCCACAAAGTTTTAAGTTATAAATGGTATTAATTGTATACAAGAGCACTTAAGTATAAGTACGCGACTTAGAAATAAAAACAGACTTGATGTATATTAATTTATCACAAATAATTATTCATATTTAACATATGTAGTTTATTTTTTTATAGAACATATACTTAAATATACAGATACTTGAAAGTTAAGATATGACTTCCATTGCGTTTTTAATTTTAAAAATTGTGGTTCATTTAAGCTTGACATAAAATAATTTTTTCTTTTGTCAAAGGCAATGAATCTCTTACTTATGAGACCTTGTGAATGTTATAAAAAGTGAAACTAGTTATGCAAGTTAAGATAATCGGACACGTTTACACCTTCTGTTGAAATTTTGAGTATTACTTAATTTTTTTTTTATTTTTCTGTCATATTTTTAAATTTAAATTCTGTTAATGTTCATTAAAATTTTTTTTAAAAAAAAACTTTAATAATCTCTACAATTTTCATCGGAACCAAACTTATGCCATTTTTTTCTAGATAGAAGCTCAGAATTGTATAAACAATATTTTGTCCAAATTTCAATTGAATCTATTATATATATATATATATATAATATATATATATATATATATATATATAATAAAAAACTATAAATCAAATAACTTTGTAGTTATTATTTCCTTATTTTGTTTACATGAGTATTCTAACAAAATTATTTTCGATGAAATTTTATCAAAAGTTACTGTACTGAGAAATAATTTATTTTGCTCAATAAGAGAAGGGAGATGTTACATACAACAGTAATTTATATTTTATATAATGATTATTTAAACCACGCACAAATATAAATCAAAAATATTTCTTATTATTATTATCCTAATTATGGATAATTGAAACAATGAAAAAGTACGTAATTTTCGCACATGAAGAATAAAATATTTTCTTTTTAAAATATAAATTATTTTTACTGAAGTAAACAAGTAATTCTATTAATAATAAAATGCAGTAAGTGAACTAAACTAGCTTAGATACTGATGTTCTTCTATAAGAACTTTTTATTCTGCTATATGATTCAAATTTTTGGTTTTCAAATATATCTCTTTTCATTAAATACCTTAGTATATTAGAGTGCACCGTTGTATGTCCATGTAATGAAACATGGAACTCGTTTATTTAAAAAAGAATGTTTCCGAATTCGTCCATTCCACACACCATGAACGGTTTTTTTAAGATTTAAATCCATGTATTAAAAAAGTTTCGAGTATGATCCATTCCACCAAAGTATTCATGGTACTATGCTCGGTATCTTGTAATGTCTTTGAAATGTAAAGATTCCAGACAGTTATTGCCTGTTCTGGCTTGACTCTAAAAAAGAAACGTCAGACCCACGAATTTTATGAGAAGAATAAGAAACCCTCCTATCTTGCACGAACAATACTTCTTCCCTGAAACTCTATTCTATAACATTATTTTTAAAAAGATGTATTTTACTAAAAATATCAAGGTATAGAGAGTCATTTCATAATTCACAAAATATAGTCTTTGCACATTTTCTCGAAAGGGTCTTACATAAATTAAGAAAATTAATTACAGCAAAAACCTTAATTGATACTTAATTCGTCAATGAAAATACAGTTGCTACATTGTTTGTAAATTAATTAAAGAATGAAATGAATTAAAAATAATGATTTAAATAATTTAAATAATATTAATTTAATACCTTTAAGATGTATCGTTTATCCGTCTATAGAAACAAATTCGTTTGTACTTATCGAATAAAAATTCTCTGTTCTTCGTAAATATTCTTTACATTGTTTTTAAAATTTTTACATTAAAGACATATTGGAGTTTATTTTAAATTATTTAATTCAACCGCACGTTTAAATAGAGAGAAATTGAAGGACTTGAGAAAATTAAATAATATTTCTCAGCCATTATTAAAAGACCTCCAAATTCAAAATTAAATCCTTCAAAGTGCAAAAATACATATTAAACTGTATTAAAAGAGCACTTTAATTAATGGAAAACATCATTTAGTTCTCGCTTAATGTCTCGTGATTTATGTTAACATATTGTGAAATTTGATTAACGCTGTTGGTCATTAAATATGTCCCAAAGAATTTACAAATCTCATTAGAGCTCTGAAGGTATCTTAATGTGCGCTGCTGTCGACATCTTACGGCAAATGAAACACTGATGCCATTTCGATAATGGTGACTACAAATTTTGCTTTCCGTAATTGCCTCTCTGTCTCTCTAAAGCACCATTTTACCATCAAGTTAAGAAATGTGGTTTTTCTTGTTAATATTATGATTGAATTCAATAAATTATAAGTTGAATTACGTTAAGAAGGCTTTGTTAAAATAATTAAGATTTTACCATGTATAAGTTATACATTAAATTAAAAAATAATGATTAAAAAGGAAATATTTGAGACATTTAAATGATAAAATAGATTTTGTTAAATTTCTGTGTAAAGGAGATAAGCATAAATATTTATTTTGATTGAGAAAAGAGACGCAGAAAGATAAAGACGGAAACAATGTTGCTTTTCCTCTGATAACGAAACAATAAGATATCCATAATAATTAGTGAATTGTTTTAGAAATAAACCAAATATTAAATAACTTTGACTGCAACAAATAATGTAATATTTTTAATATTGTATTAAGCTGTGAATTAAAATAAAAGTATTTAAAAAAAAAACATTGTATGCAAAAACTTCAAACTGGTATATAAATAGAACACGAAAATAAACTTTTGTAATTTAAACAGATAGTGCAAATTTTTTTTAAATGATAAAATATTGAGTATTTTACAGCGTAAATTTCATGAACAGTGATAATACATTTACTTTGCTATAAATTATTTTTCCAATAATTTCTGTTTCATTGAATAATAATTAAAGAAATCGTGAAAGAGAAAAATTTCAGTGTATCTCAGAATTTACATGTTAATTATGAAATTCAGAGACCAAAAGAGATTTTGATAATTTTTAACTCAGTAATTATTATATTCAAAATCTTTTTGTTTAGTCCTCAAATGTAATCCGTTGCCTTGTCTGAAAAACAGGGTATTCAAGATTTATGGGAAAATTACTTAAATAGTATTTTTCTTAAATTTGAAAAGGGTCATAATTAAATTATTTATTAAATTCTCCATCCAAAATATTTATGAAGAATAATTCTATTAAGAAAGGGTTACAAAATCTTTTATTTTTTTGCCTCATTTTTTGAAAATAAATATCTACAGCAGAAAAAAATAATTATATCATTATAAATAATAATAATTATTTTCTTATTACTATTAGAAAGTTTCAAGTTGTAATTGCAAAAAAATGCTAAATTTAAAATCCAATAAAAATATTAAAATGTATTTCATATAAAAAGGGGACGACTTATGGTTAAAGTTAATCATTTTCTATATTTTATTGTACATAGAGAACGGCAAACAATTAATGCGGAGTATGTTCTTAGAAATATATGAGAAAATCTATCAATTTTAAGACATATTCATCTTGTGATCTCAAAAAATACGACAACTTAAAACCCACAAAATCTAATGCTGAATCTTTAATATCAATAGGGAGAGGCATAAAAGCAGATATTTTAGCAGTTCAGGTATATTAACTTACAAAAAGAGTGTGTAGGGAAGACATACTCTCCAGAAAAATGTAAAACACTTCTTTTTCTCTTCCTGATACTAATCAATTATATATGAGATATATAGTGTTTGAAGATTAAAGTTGTTTAAGCTTAAAAATATAATTTTGAAACGTAAATTCGATTAAAACTCTAAAGTAATAAATATTTAATGTTATTGTTTCATTAAAGTACATATATATTTAGATTATATAAATACTCGTATATAAGTATTATTTTTCATTTATTATATATTCTTTTGGCATAAGTCTAAACATTCTTTCTTATTCTGACTTTTTTTTTCTATAAATTACTTTATCTGTATTGTACTTTACTGAAATTTTGCTTATATAGCATATTACTTCAATAGGATTTCTGCAATTAGTGTAATTTGCATTTTCATATTACGACAAACATAACTTGAAAAGGCTACAATCAGTAAAATCAATATTCGTACAAAATATTGATTAAAAGATCACAAAGAATGCAGCAAGATTCAATCCGATTGAACTTTATTTATTTAAAAAGAATTTGAGATGTTTCATTAAGTATAATTAGGAAACATTTTTTTAGAAATTATAATTTTCACACTTTGAGAAATTCATGGTTAAGGTAACCTGATATACTTTCGAAAAGAAAAAAAAGAATTTATTTTATGCGAATATTAATAAACATCCTTTTTTTTAAAAAAAAAATGAAAGCAACAGAAGGCATTCTTGAAATTCCTGTAAATTGTGAATCTTTTTATACAAAGAAAACTACATACATAAACTGAAATAATTACTTGAGAACAAAAAATAATCAGTAGTTTTATTTATATTTTTAAGTCATGTACTTACTTTTAGGTTTTTAATGCTTAAGTAAAATCTACTGCATTTATAACTTTTAAATTTTGTGAAAAGTATACTTATAAGAATAATATTATATACATTCAGCATAATTATAATTGCAAAACTAAATTTCATAAGACATTGAATTTTTTAAATTTTATTATTTACATTTCACATAATTTGTATACAGATATTGTGCTATATTTAAAATTTGGGGTTTTATTTAAAAAAATACGTTCACTTTACAAAAAATAATCTCATTTTATAATGCACAAAATATCAACATTTTGTACAGCATACATTTTGTAGAAATTATACTAGAATCCAAAAGCTACATTTTCAGCAAATCTCAAATACAGATATTCTTCACTAACGCATGGCAAACGTATTTACAAATTCAAAATTTAATTTTTGAACATTCCTTGTATCAAATTCTATTAAATAATTCTATTACAAAATAAGTACAGCGCTCTAATATTTTTAACAGCAAAATCAAAATATGTAGAATTTGATCCATTTTAGGATCTCAATCACCATATTTTGATTTAGTATGCGGAGTACTTGACTTGTGATTATGTAGCAGAGTTCACATGCAGACCAATGTATGATACATTGTATTCTGAATGAATGTTACACATTCAATAAATAAGATATGTATATATATATATATATATATATATATATATATATATATATATATGCGTGTGTGTGTGTGTGGAGGAGTGCTTTTGAGAGTGTGTGTGTGTTAACTTCCAACGTGTTTGAAGACGACTGCTATGTCATTTTTGTTTCGGGCATGTAAATTAATAGGCCGATTTTCAACGATTTTTAATTTTAATTCTGAAAAGATCCAATTTCCAATTTTTCTTAAACTTTTTCCATCCAGAAATCTATCGATCTTGGCAAAACAATGTTCACATTGTATACAGAATGAACATTTGACACTCGCTAACAAGGAATAAGAATTTCGTGAAATTTACGTTAATTTTAATTGTACGATCAGTGTGTCAGTTTTTTGAGGTTTTCTTAGCTCAGCTAAGCTTAGTTCTGGTGCGCTTGACTTCTTGGTCCCTCTTTGCTTGCAATAGTTTATTCTTCACATAATATTTCGGAGTTCATTGAATTTATTAATATGTATTTATTCTATGAAGCAGAATTTTCATCCGTTTTCGAAATAATCATAGAGATATGCAATTCTAGAAAAATTAAATTTTAGTTTGGGCAACATTATCAAACCATTGTTAGTTTGAGCAACGTTATCAACGCGTTATCAAACCATTTCCCTCGATAGCCAGTCCTCTTTGGTCGTCATTAGAGGCACACGTGCAGTACAGTGGTACTTCAAGGACATTATGAGACATGTTTTGCTACCTTTCTTTTTGCAGTACCCTGGCCTATTGTATGGTTGTTGCTCAAAAAAAACTGAAAAATTCAGGAAACTCAAATCCAATCTATATATGTTATTAATTTTGCATCCATAAAATTATAATAAAAGAAATCATTATTCTTTTCTGAATTTTTATTAATAACTAAAGTAGCTATAATAATATTTGCAAATTATTGCTCAATTAAAAGTAACATTATTATCAAAATAAAAAAATTATACTGTTTTATGTTAAACTTCATATTTTGTTTTTGCATCACTTGCATTTTTCTCTTCTTTAATCTTAAAATTTATGATTTTAAAACCTTTAGAAAAGTTGCACTTATATTCATTGAAAACTACAACTTTTAATCCATATTTAATTACAAGAGTATTATGAAAATTATGAACCTTATCAAAAAACTTTCTATTATGGAAATGATTACATTGATATATCTCAGTGCTCTTTTGTAATGTAATCGATACCATCTGTACAATTGTATTTTAAATCATTATTCATATTTTATTGTTATTAAAATTCAAAATAAATATACTCATTTTTATTATGTTCTTTAGCTTTTAATTGGAATAATTTCATACGATTTTCAAATATATCATTAAAAATAATTCTATTCAAGGAATCTTTCTAAGAACTTAAAAATAAAATATTTCATATTATTGTTGTTTTATTATCTTTTATATTTATATTATAGGCAGTTAATGATATGTTTTATAGCATATGAACTTTATCTATTTATTTTGTTATCATTAACTGTAACTTCTTTTAGAATGTTTTTTTCACTTTCAAATAAAAATAGAGAATTAAATATTTTAAAATTTTAATTATTTCCTAAATTGTTATTTAATTCACATTTCTTTTCTGTAATTTCTACTTTATTTAGTTTTTTATTTTATGTTTATAACTATTTCTTTAATTTCTTATATTTCTTTATTTTTACAAATTTTATAACTGAAAAAAAATTTTTTTTTTCATAATTCAGTTTCATACATGAAAAACAATTTTATTAAAGTACATTACATTCAATTCATAAAGGTACAGATATCCATTTGAATTATGCTAAGACATCTAAAGATAAATTTATGTTTTGCTCATATTATATTATGTTTATTTTATGTAATTACTCTAATGTTGTGTATTTTTCAAAATTTTATCTTTATACATTCCACATTCCAGTTATGATATATATATATATATATACTGCTGTTTGTAGAAAATGCAACACCATGAAAGAATCATCAGAATCAAATGAAATTTAATGCAGAAACGACTTGTACAGATACGAATAAATGATGAAATTTTCAAAACAAAAGAAACAAATTAAGCGTCCGAAATCAGTATTTGGTGCAGCCACCATGCGCTGCAATAAGTGCTGCTATACGACTTGGCATGGAGTCAAACAGATGTTGAATATCTGCTTGAGGAAGAGAATTCCATATCGCTTGTATGCGCAACCAAAGTTCGTCTTTGGAAACTGCAGGACGCGGATCACGAGCGAGACGCCGACCAACCATATCCCACACGTGCTCAATAGGCGACATATCCGGTGAATAAGCAGGCCAAGGAAGAAGTTGCATGCGTTGTGCTGAACAGAAGTCTCGAACAGTCCGCGCAACATGTGGGCGTGCATTATCCTGCTGAAAGATAGCTCCAGGGATGCCTTGAAGGAAAGGAACGACTTCGGGCTGTAGCACTTCACGGACGTACCTGTTGCTATTGAGATTACCCTCAATTCGTATCAAATTGGATCGTCCATGATACGAAATCGCACCCCAGACCATAACTCCGGGTGTTCGACCACTATGTCGTTCAATAATACACTCAGGAAGGCAGCGTTGACCGGCATAACGTCTAACACGAACACGGCCATCATGGGTCCACAAATTGAAGCGTGATTCATCTGAAAAGACAACTTGGTGCCAATCAGCTCGCCTGTCTCTGTGCTCAAGAGCCCACTGCCGACGCAGCCGTCGATGATTCGTCGTGAGGGGAATCCTGTATAAAGGCACCCTTGCACGCAATCCACGGCGCAGCAGACGACGACGAATTGACGAAGCCGACAATTGTACACCTGTAGCAGTAGACCAACGTGCTGCCAGCTGCCTGGAGGAAGCTGTGCGATCATTCACCGCCATGCGGAGCAGGTGTCGATCATCGCGCTCTGACGTCACCTTCTGTCGTCCAGTGCCTGTTTTTCGAGTTGTTCGGTGCTCGTCGGTCCACTGCTTCCAAACTCGCATCACTGTGGAACTGTTCCGCTGCATACGAGCTGCTATTGCGCGATAGGAAAATCCTCCTTCTCGAAGGCCGATTATCCTCCCTCGTTCAAACTCCATAAGTTGCTTGAATTTCTTATTCTTCCGTCGTGGAGGCATACTCAGGTCTCACTAAACGTTTGCCACTAACAAATAATCATAGACTTTTTTCAACGTCCCGCTACAGCACTTTATTTATACGCTTTCAGCATCAATTCAGAGGGCGCTGCGCGCGCCGCGCACGCGCGATGGCTCTGAAACTTTATTAATTTGCATAATATCCTATAATTGACATTTGCTGCGAATTTCATTTGATTCTGATGATTCCTTCATGGTGTTGCATTTTCTACAAACAGCAGTTTACATACGATCACGTGATCACTTCACATTTGGATTTAATTAATGATAGAAAATTATGAAATATTATGAAGGAAGGTACAGGCTTCAGATTATTAATAACTGAGAGTAATTACGTCGTTAAAAATGAAATATGTAAGGATCTTGATAATTCTATAATCAAAATGTCTATGAAATATAGTAATCCTTATGAGACCTTTAAAGAATTCAAAGATAGAGTTCTTCCAATGATCTAAAAAATTTTAGTTATAGATTTAAGAACGGAATAAAATTTAGAGATATTAGAAAGTCTACAAAACTTTTTATAATAGTATATGTAGATACAGTTCCTGGAAACTTTGCAATTATATGAAAGCATTTTTACTTTAAAAAAGTGAAAGAAATTTTTTAAATTAATGGAGCTTTTGTTCTTTCAAAAAGGGAAAACAGAGAAATTACTAATAGTTTAGCCGCATTTCATAAAATATTTGGTTTATATTTCAATAATAAAAAACATTCTTCATGTTTTCTTAATTCCTAAATTCCATAAGAACCCAATTAATTTCAGAACTCCATCAAGTTGATGTAATGCATACATAACTAAATCTGGTAAAATCTTGTGGAATGTTTTGCATAAAATTTTGGAAAAAATTGAAGAAACCACTATTATTAAGAAATAGTATAGAAATAGTTAATTATTTCCATGAGCAATATCCAATTCCAGACAATTTATAGTTATGATTTTTAAGATCTGTTTAATTCCATTGATATAGAGGATATGATTAGGATTCTGATGATATTCTGTAAAAAAATATAACACAGAAAATACGATGAAACTGATCAACTTTAAAAATCTTTAACAATTAGTACTGCAGAAAAATTATATAATTCTCAATAAAATATATAGAGACAGATAAAGGGATCGAATCAAGGAGGACCAGCTAGCAACATTCTAGCTAATTTGTACTTACATTTTTATTAATCTAACCAATTAAACAGTTCTCTTTAAGTTTTATATGGATTTTTTACACGACGAAAATATTTTTAGAAAATCCAGGGATTTTAAGCTGAACATTGATTTTTATCAAAATTATTTGGTTTTATTGCAGGCAAATTCATATACAAGTAAGGCTGAATATTTAGATACAGAACTACAGCTAAAAGATTTTAACATTTATAGTAATTTATTTAATAAAAGCGATGCATTTATGTTAAGGATAATTAAAATGCTATCCTGGGAAAGTAATATTCAATTATCCATATACAGAAACATTATTTTAAACTTTTTGCATCGTACTAAATTGCTAGCTACTCATGATAAAGACAGATTTGATAATATTAAGAAATTTATAAGACAATGTGTAGAATGTGATTATCCATTAGATTTTTAAAAATATATATATATTCGCATTAATTTGAATTAAGGCCTATTTTCATATGTATTTAGGACTTCCCATGAGGACTCTGGAGGATATTGAAATGTTATTATGTTAATTGGATTTGATATCTAGAAAGGATATTATGACAATTTTCTCACTAGGATCTTTAATTTATAAATTGATTTACATGAATGTTTGATGTTTACATCTTGAAGAGAGAGAGTTTATTCCGATATTTTTTAGAATTGTGATATTTTAAAAAATGTAGTTTTATTTATAAGGGCTATTGCCTTTCAAGACTTTCGTGAAATCTTAAAATTGTTCAATTCAAAAACAAATTCACCACATAACATTAGGATTACAAAGACAGCTAGTTAGTGGTAAAGCTGTGAAAATCTCTTAAAACATTTCTACTTAGTTTTCATTTACAGACAAATATTTTTTTCAATGGATTCCAAATAATTTTAACAACTAAAATTCTGGTTTTGGATATGATTTCTATTCCTTATTGTATTCATTATGAAATTTTTATTAAATATCCCATATTTTGAAACTTTTTATGCTCATCTTGAATTTTATCTGGTAACAATGCACGATAATAAACATCTTCGTTTAAAAGGTTTCTTAAATCTATTGAAGTGTAATTCTTGTTTTCATATCACAAGACCTTAATTTTTAGCTATTGCATCCTTGTGATTTGAATTGATTCTCCTTAAAAAAACTTGAATTTCGTTATGTTGTTGTTTTTAAAGTTTTAAATCTTTAACTAAAAAGATTTTAATTGTACTTATTTTGTGTTTTAAAACATTTTTAAATTTTTAATTCGATAGTTTTTAATTTAAGGGCTTTGGATATTTTTAATTTTATTATATTTATAGGAAATTTTAATGGATGGCTTTTAATTGAAAAGTTTTTAATTGGAAAGTTTTTAGGTGAAGATTATTTCATAGGAAAATATTGTTTTTTGAAACATCTTTGTAATTGAGATGTCTTGCTTTTATTTTATTTTTTTTTATGTTTCTTTTCTTTAATTTAGTAATTGAATTTTGGAATAATCCAATTTTTTCCCAACAAACTCACTATAGAACATGTTTTACCCCACGCTTCAGTCCCCAGTCTGAATGTGCATGTTATGTTTTGTTGGGTATTCAATTTATCCATTTAGATTCAAATTTGATTTAATTTTTATTCATTTATTTTACATAGTTCTTTAAATATTTTCTTTTATTGATTTTGGATTTTAATTGTTCTCTTATTTTTATGTCTTTAATAATAATTTAATTGCTTTATCTTACACACACACAGACAGATATATATATATATATATATATATATATATATATATAAATAAATAATATTGAAAATAGTTCACCAGGAAGGAAGGGAGAGGATCTCGCAGTATTTCGTTCCACGGTTCAATCAGATTTAGAGCCGCCAGTTTTGCCACAAACCGTTTCCAAACGCTTACGGAAGGAAATCTGTAATCTAAGCGCCCCTTAACACCGGAGCAACGCTGACTGCATCTACAGTGGTTCCAAGCCAGAGCGATATGGAAAGCCACGGATTGGCAAAACATAGTGTCAATTGATCAATCCTGGTTTGTGTAAGGGGCCAGATTATTGCCACATTTGGGCGTAGAAGCGCCATGGTTAATAGTACAATTCTACCCATCATGTCGAACTACACACTGATCACACGATAGGTGTAATGATTCGAAGATACCATGGGCTAAGATAGCCAGCCCACTCTAATTGCGGTGGTTGGATTCTTAACGAGTCAGCATTATTTGATGACATTCTTCGACCCCACGTGGGACCTTTCCTAGATGGTCTTCCAGGTGCAATATTTCAGCAAGTTAATGTTTGTTCGCTTTCAGCTCGAGTAGCTAAAGACTTTCTACGTCAAGTTCATACTCTTTCCTATCCAACACGCTCCTGAGACTTGTCACCTAAAGAGCATTTGTGTGTCCATCTGAAACACCAGATTCTTCCGTACCACTCTATGTTTGATTTGGATGGGGCTGATCAGGATTTGTGGATGGGGCTAATTAAGATTGTCATTTGCTTCAGAACAGTATCCGATGTCAAATCAACTATTGTCAGACCATGTTGTAGGCGTGAATTGAAGCAGGATATAGTTTGATGTACTTTTAAAGTTGCACAGCATATGACGAATTGTACACACTATATTCGTTTAATTCTCTTAATTTTTGGATCGAGTGAATGCTTCATCTGTATCATTATGTGTATTAATTTTTTTTCTCATTCCGATGCTCCCTTCTTGGTGTATATGGATAGCAATCGTGCATCCACAATTTGATAGCATTAATTGCTTTATATACTAATTTTTGCATTACTTCATTCTCATTTTGGTCTATTTATATTTCCAGTTGAAGTATATTGTTTTATTTTATTTTTTTAATTCTAAATTTATAAAGTTTTTCCTGAATTTATCTCTTGAGTTTAATTATTCCTGATGTTTTCAATATTAATTTTTATATTTTGTAAGCAATTGTTTAGTTTGCATTGGTTTTATTTATAAATATTTGCAATAGTTTTGTATTAATGATATATTTACTTAATAGCTTGCGAATTATTTTTTCTCTATTGCTTTATTATATTATGGTTATTGTATATATATATATATATATATATATATATAATGATAATAATAATAACTGAAAGTGAATAATACATTAAACAAATTAACAAAAAAAATTATAAATCCAATATACATACCCCCCCCCATATATATATATATAGAGAGAGAGAGAGAGAGAGAGAATTTATAATTTATTTTGTATATATATTGCATAGAATTAGGAATAAACATTTAAAGTATTTAATTTAATTCATTAAATAAATAAAGGTCTAATTAGAATTGCGTATCGAGTTTATTAAACAAGCTATTTTTGGAGGTAAAAACTTTATCAAATTAATATTAGAGCTTTTTTCACATACTTTTCTCTCTTTTTCTTCCTTTTGAGTGTTTCATTTTCTTACAATAGTTAACAAGAGGTAAAACACCATGTATGATGTTTTTTTACATACATGGTGTTTTACCTCTCAAGGCATTTTTACAATTTGATATTTTTACCAATAATTCAATAGTTTTATAGAAACATCTTTGTTTTTACACTGTTTAAAAACAGAATCACCAGGAGAAATATTTATTAATCGGATTTGTTCAGAAAAGGTAATTTTATTCGTGATTAATTAATCAGCTTGTCACAAACACCTACCAATGACATGAGTTTTTATGTTTATGTGACTAAGTTAAAAACTTATCTCGATATTCCTAAATGCAACATCTTGTGTTATTGAATTTGTTATAAGATATAACAACTCATATTGTTTGGTTTGTTATAACCTCCATTAACTTATAAATATATGGGCGACAAAACAATGTTTAGAATGTTGACGAATATTGAAGAAAATAAAACAAATAATAATTGTTACATCAATTCATGATATTAAAAGGAATGATATCAATTAAGGATACATTAACGTTGTGTTCAGATGAAAGCCGAATTTTCAAAGAATGTGATGGTGTAATTCATACTACCATAAATATACTATGATATAAATATATTGTTAAAACGGCATGATACGGGAAATCAGGAAAGTAACTAACCATTTTTTTCTAATGTATTTAAATCTTTATGAGTATATGGAGTATACTTGTATGTATAAGAATTTGAAAGAAATTCATATTACTGAAATCTAATCGCTGGTTTAGCAGGTCTTTTGTATAATTTTCATTAAACGTAATCAATTCTGAAAGTACCCAGGTGCTTCCTTGGTCAACGGGATTCCAAATGTCCATTCAACTGAAAACCAATCGGGGATTATAGGCTATAGAGGGAATACATCCATCTGTTTGATAAATAGCTGACTATATCAATACCACGATTCCACAGAGAACATTTCGTCGATTTATAGGCATACCATGCTTTGTAGATGCATGCATTATCCGAAACGGTTACCTTGTGTAGCATTTTCCAGTATGTTTAACTTGTGTTCTGCTTAGCACTGCCAAGAAATCCGGTTGGTATGCAAAAAGTATGTGATAAAAAATTATTTTTCATTGAATACATATTATTGTTCATATATTTTGAATTTCTAAGTCATAGACATGTCATTACTTTCCATGTTTTTGATTGGTCGTGGTAGCCGAGTGATCATTGTCGCAAACTCGAGTCGGACATCTTCCTTCCAGCCGTGTGTTCGAGTCTTGATATCTCTAAGGATCCGTCAAAAAGGAGAGCTGATGTCTTTTAAATTAGTTGAGGCTCTAAGTCCTCCTATTAGCTAGTGTAAAATTCGGAGAAAGAGGACATCTCATGTGTTTTTCTCATCCGTTGTGCGACGTTGAATATTACGAGGTCCAATAGCCATCGTGTTGATTTTAAGTGCGACTCTAGTAAACATTGAGAAAAACCAAAATTTAATTAATTCCAACTAATTGCTTTGAATAAATATCATTCTACAGATAATAGAGAACTGTTTGAATGGGACTTTTTCCTCTTGAACAAATACCAAAGGCAGATTGATTGCCTCTTAACTTCACACTTAGAAGCAACTCGATAGCTGTTGGCGACTGACCTTGTAATTTTGAGCTAAGGTCATGTGACGAGAACGATAACTGAGCAAATATTCTCCTTTCTATACTTCTACACCACACCAGCGGGAGGACTTGGAACCTTGTTAAATTTAACGTTTTTCAGGACTGCAACACAGCAGGTCTTAAGTGACATCAGGACTCGAAACCATGCCTCGACGTAAATGCTGCAAGGTCACTCTTAACAACTCAGTAACCGTGGCAGAAAACCATATATGAGCAAGCAAATGATTCTGTTGGTTTTCACATAAAGTTACGTAGGGACTTTAATACCATTATTACTCCTTATTCTACACCACAATCTAAGTGGAATAAAGACTTGAACCTGCGACATTGAATATTGCGATTTTAATCCCTGAGCTGTGAAGTTCATTTTGAATAACATCATTTACAATAAGTTAAATAATAATGGTATTAATGCTAGAGAATTCCACAATGTAAGTGATGATTTTATATTGATCTAAGCAATGAACTGGATATTCACAATAAGCAGGTAAGAATATTATTAACTGTAGAAGAAAGAAAACGTAACTCCAAAATGTAAACATTTTTTAAAACGTTTTTCTGAATTTCACTTGGTGTGTGTGTGTGTCATCAAATTTTCGATCTATAATTTAACTAACTTCCCATCACGCTAGAGCTTTGAAATTTCTGGAATCGTTCATACTCACCTAACAATGCAATATTTAGACATTTGCGACTAGTTTTAACTATTATTTCAATAATTTTAATAAGTCAAAATATTCTTTCCCCTCGGCGCTTTTAGGATTCAGGAAAAAATTTCTTTCCCCTTCTGGGAACACCGGGAACTCCCCCCACACCACATGAGGTATCGTAAAACACACAAAGGGAAGATAGTAAGGGTTGCTGACTTTCAGTCAGTAATAATTCGCAAGAAAGAAAGATTTCAATATTTGGCACCGTGTCTTATCACAATAATTTTTTCTGAACTCTGGTTCCCATTTTTTTTAATAGAATAACTTACAACTTTCAAATACATGTTTTGATTTTATGAGTATTATGAATTTTTTAATATGCTCACAAATGTCTCTTTTTAAGTAAATTTTAAAGTTAAAAATAACTAACAGTTTTAACTAATATTTCAATAATTTTCTTTAATAAACTTTACCACCATATAAAAACGTTGGTTTTTATATCAAATTATTTTCTATTTTGTTCTGGAGAAACTCAAACTCACTTTTTTAGTTGCTCTTCTGAGTGAATAAAAAATGTAAGTCGCATGATTTCAGAAATGTTTAACACTTATACACCTATACTTTGTAATTGTAATTTTTTTACACTTCTATGATCTAGGGAAGCATGATTTGTGCTTTAGATCTGCAAATTCAGCGAAATAAGAAATCAAGAAAAATCTTGTTAAATCATAATACATTAATTCAGTAAATTTTTCATCATTTTAATAGACATTAAGAACGTATTTTATCGATTAAATATAGATAAAATATGAAAAGTTTGCATAAAAATAAGAGATGTTGATTTTAGTATAATTTGGAAAACGAGAATACAATTAATATTTCTTTATAACTTTTAATGATTGTTAAGACTATATGAAAATATGAGAAACTACGTAATTATACAAAAATATTTTAAGTAATTGCTTCAAACTTCTGCTTTGTTTCATTGATACGTCATACTGGTTTGAAAAATAATTATTTTTCGTATACATGATAGTTGTTAAGAGTTTTTTTAGACCCCGTAAATTGCTTATCTTTTGAAATATATTGTTATTCTCGAAAATCCGTGATACATTTTAAGTCACTGTTTATTATTGTTTAGCAATATTAGTTTTGTAATTCTAGTTCAGTGAATATTTCTGAAACGTATGGATATATTAATATATTTCCTCTTTAAATGTAAGAACCAAAAAGAAGTTTATTTATAGAACTTTAATCAATATGTCATGTATATAAACAATATAATTTTAATTACTTCATCTGACCAACAAAAAGACATCTTTCAAAAAACCAGGTAATCGATTAACCGAGCCAACAGTTGCCCCGATGCCATGGAATATTTCCTAATCGAGAAGTATTCCTTTTTTCTCTCTGTTCTACTTGTGACAGCTGGATCAGTAAGACTTAAAGAATGATTGATGTACTTGTTCCTACATGTACTGACATCAATGGCGTTCTTTTCAAATTCAGACTGAATTTACTTTTTTTCCAGTTTGAAATTCTTTTCTTATTCGGAACACTGCATTTTTTTACAAACGCTGCGGTGAAATAAAGAAGCATTGTGTGAATTCTTTGAAATAAAAATAAACAATGACAAATTCCTGAAATATCTTTTTTTGAAACAGTAGGAAAAAAGATGAATAAGGTTTTTTTCCTAGTAAATGCAAGGATAAATGGATATTCTCATATATCATGAGAAAATGAGAAATGTATTTTTTAAGCGCTTGGTTTGATTAATATTCTCCATCGTTGAACAGTGGAAACATAAAGAAATTCCTCGTAATTATAAAAATAATGTTTTTTCGATTATTATAACATGTTATGAAAAGTTTAATCTGTTATTTTGTTGATATTTTATGAAATATTATAAATTGATAGAAGCTTTATTGTTACAAGATATCTTGAACATTTTAATAAAACGAAGTTTTTTGGTATTAATTTATTTATAAACGATTTTAATTTCTATTTCGATTTATATTTAAATGGTTCATAATGGAGAAAATATTTTTAAAAAAATGAGGGAATCCGACGTCAAGAAAATTTGGTATTTGTCATCAAACCTTTTTAATTTAACGAAGAGAAAAGAAAATAATTTTGCCAAAATACTAGTTTTCAACAACCATTCACACCAATTCTTGTGATGTAGTTGAAATCAAAAGAAAATTACTTCTATCAAAGAAATATTTTCAAACATCTTATATAAAAAAGCACCATTGTTGTATCTTCCTTATTGAAATGCTTTTCTTCAATAAGAATTTTTTCCGACAATAAATACGTTTATTATTATTTAAAAAAATGTTTTGTCGTCATCATTTCAAATGTAGCCCGCAGGGCAATTTCTTAGACTTCCAATTAAATCTCACAAATGTAACAATGAATGTAATTACATTAAGAACTCTTCCACATTTGTGTTGCTTTTGATTCACCCCGCTTTGTTCTTTTCCACTACCCGAAACTCCTCTTTCATGTCATCATTTATTTTTGTTTTTTACATACTTGAATAAACTCTAAAGATGATTTTTTTTCATTGAGCGAAAGAAATAATTAGTTCATTTTACTTTTGCAGCAATTGACTTATTGTTGTTTCATTACAAATTATTTTTTTTTAATTTAGAAAAGGAAGAAAGGGCTTACGTTAGTAACATAATTTTAAATGTTTTTTTAAAGCGTGATTAACTTGGTAAGAAGAAATTAAATTCGGAAATATTTAGAGAAACTTTTAGATTAAATAATTTAAGTAGAGAAAAAATTAGAAAATACTGTTGCAGATATAATTGCAATGAGTAATCGTTTTGTAATTAATTACATATGGTTAATGTTATACCGAATTTAAAATTTGAAGGATTAGATAATTGGAAATAATATTGAAACTTTTTAAGAATTAGGAAAAATTAACTGTATAAAATGTATTCGTTTTTAATAAGTAATTTCTATTTTTAAAAATACTTTTAACTAACTTTTCTGCCACCCCAGCGGAATTTTTTTTTCAGTGTTTTAAGATATTAAAGATTGTTGTAGAATTCTATCAATCTTTTACAAAATATTTAATTTTTCATTTCGAAAAACAAATATGCAATAAATCATAATATTTACAAATGTAAATTTATCCTTTTGTACAACTTTTTGTTCAAGGGTTGAAAAATTTAACTAAAGATGGCAACGGACCTCATATTTTTTAGTTTAGATCAAGTGAATAGAATGAAATCTTCCTTTCCTAACTTCTACACCACGCCAACAGGAAAACTTTAAACCTCAACAGATTTAACGTGTACAGCCTCGGCTAAACGGCGGGTTAAAAGTGGCATCAAAGATCTAACCCACGACTCTACGAAAACTAACGACAATGAGTCCGTGGCCAATGAGAAAGGTTTGGAATAACTTTGATGATACAAATAACTAATAAATATTTAAAACATTTTATCTATATCTTTATATATTAAACATAAAATAAAAATAAAATGGCTGAAAAAATATTGAAAATAGAGAGGAATATTTTTGGGAAAAATAAGATTTTATCCAGGAAATATATAGCATTTAAAAGCATCGAAATATTTTAATTTAATTTTGATTACTTAGGTGTATCATAAAATTTTAATTATTACGAAGAGATAGTTGAGACAATTTTACAAATTATACTTGCCACATTAATTGATCCTTATTAACATAATGTTATAAATTATATAGAACTTCACGTTGATTTTTGGGTTTCAGAGAGCAGTTCATTGAAGTAATCCGAAATATGAATGACATATAGTTCATTCTGCTGAGTTCTACTACGTTGGCTTTCGAAAGGCTAAGAAACGCAAGCAGAAATGTATAAATGTGTATGTTGACTATGTAGAGAATTCTATAAGAATAATAAATAAAATAAAATTTATATCCTGATTACTTTTAATAATAATTAAAACTTTGCGATACTGCTGATTATTTTTTATATATTACAATTACTTACTACTCTGAAAGTAAACAAATAAACATTAATTTCTGTTATTTGCAACGTTATGGAAATAAGAATCAATTAATGTGCCCAAATAAATTTTATACAATCATCATAGTTATTATTAATAATAATTAAATCTTCACGATACCCACATTAAAATGAAATTATTATTTTCTGAATAAACATTGTTTTAGCAATAAAACGAGACAACGATGCAATTGAATTAAATTTAAAACAAATCAGAATCTCAGGAGTTAGGTGATAATTTAAAACACAATTAGATAACTTTAACTTAAATTATTAATGCTGCATAATTTACTGCATCAGCGAAAAATAATATTTGCACCATATAAATGCTCACTATTAAATTATCCATGCAACAGATAATATTAGAAACAATTTCGTGTTATCAATTTCATCCGCTGTTCTCTCTAAGACATTTCTTAAATACTTGTAAACATCCATCTATAACTGATGATAAATTGGTTAATCCCATTGAAGAACGAATCTATCTGTTCTGGAACTATATTTCTCAAAATGCATATATATTTCTCATTTGGAAATTAAAATTAAAAATGTTACAAAGGTTATGGTATACATGCATGTGTGGAAACATTATTTATTCTTTTATTTTACTGATGAGATAAGTCGATTTAATAATTACCATATGTATGTTGAAAGAATTTATTCAATTTTATCAACTGAATATAAAATTTGAAATATTCCACGTTCTATAAGTTAAATTATTTAATTATCATCTACGTATTAAAATTAGCATCATTCTAAATATTTAAATAAATTACTTAATTATCGTCTGCTTCATACAATTAGCCTTATCATACGAATTGCAAAGAAAAATGACTCCTTGACTGTTCAAAGCCAACCATTGTATGAATAATAGACTAGATATTTCAGGTATACTGTTCTATTAGTCGTTATCACTAAGCTTAAGACTCTACTGCATATGCGATTACTTTTTGTATATTGGTCATTCTACTTTTTGATTAAACATCAAGGGGGCTATCGTTTTATGTAATAGCTAAATTGGTCACATGACTACATTTTAAAATAATGTGGGAAATGAACGAGACTTGTTATCATTTTATGACAACGATAATTTCATTTAGCTTAAAATATATTCAATTTAATAATTTATCATCTGCTTTCATTTTAATATCTGAAAAGAATATTTTATCAATTTTCATATTTTATCGTTTGAATTAATTCTAATATTTAACTGAATAATTAATCGATTATTTAATCGTTTTTGTTTAATTCTAATATTTAATTGAATATTGTAATAATTAATTAAACAAAAAATGTTAGCACCATTGTATCTAAATTTGTAATTTGTTCTTCACAAAACTTTGCTTGGAACAATTTATCTCATACTTTTTAATATTATTAGCCACCTAAGGGCTAATGTTTTAGGTTGGGCGTTTTGGGTACCAGATCACTTTAAAAATTTTATCGTTTGTTTCAGTTTTAATTACATTTAGCTTAAATATATTTGATGTAATAATTTATCGATTGCTTTAATTTGATTACATGTAGCTGATATATTATTCAATTTAATAATTCAACGTTTGCTTAAATTTTAATTACATTTAGCTTAAATATATTCAATTTAATAATATTTCGTTTCCTTTAATTTTAATGTCGGAAAAGTTTGTTATTGTCTATTTCTCGATATTTCCTCGTTTACATTAATTCTTACATTTATTTGAGTAATTAAATAAAAATTATAAAAAAGAGCACCTAGGGTGGTTAAGTCTGTTCTTTGCAAAACTTTACATTGAACCTTTGCATTTTTCATTTTACTTTACTGATTAGTTAAAGCAATTTAAATTATCATGTGTATGAAGAAATAAATGACTCAATTTTATCCAATTATAAAAATATAATTTAACGTGTCTTAAACTATCCTAAGATACCAGATATTTTTTAACTATCATCTGTGTCTTAAAAGTAGCATCATGCTATATATTGAATAAATTGCTTTATTTTTCACCTGCTCATGAAAATATTATAATGCATATTGCCAATAAATATGATTTATTGGTTGCTCATAAGCAATTATTATCTGAATATTACAATATATTTATAATACATATTTAGAATATATTTATAAGTAAATAAATGATTAAATATTCGGAATATTAAAGCAATGCGTTACAACAATTAATTTTTTTTATATATTTTTCACATTTTCTTAAAAATATATCTAGATTTTTAGTAATTTTAACCTTTTGTAATGAAATCATTTGGTTATATGGTGATTTGTTTTAATTTTAGGTTAGATAACTGATTTTTTCAAAAAAAATAATTAATTTATGAACAGATTATTTGAATCATTGTGTTGATATTTGGTTTAATTTATATAAATACTTAGATATTAAGAACTTCAAACTGAGTTCTATCTTTATCACACCCATTGTATTCAAATTGTGATGACTAAATCTCAATATTACTTTGTGCGATTTCAATCACTGACGGTGATGGAGAATTCTAGCTGTTTTGATTTGACACAATTCCTATTTTGAAACATCAATTATTGTTTGAAAACTTTCAAAATTATTACTTTCTCAGTGTTGAATTCAATTCATTATATAATGCTCCTGAAACTTTGACTAATGTTTAATTGCAAATAACTAAACCTTCATTTTAATTTTGAAGCTGTTTGGATAGACGATTGATTAATAGTATGCTCGAATAGTATTTAAAATTACATAGCATTTGAGAATTCCATTTTTGTATATCATAATATTTTTCTTTAAATTGAAATGATAATTATTAATGTAAAGACTTCAACAGCAAAATACAGAGGCTGGTAAAGGAATTTTTTAAAGGAATAGTTGGCCAATTACTAAAATATTTTACACTTATTAGTCAGAATATTATATATAACTATAATTATAATCATATTAATGAGTTTCATTTCATATTCTTTCAAAATTTACAGTTTCTGTATTGACTTTATATCTGCAAATTAAATTATATTATGCTATTCACTTAAGTTTACCAAAGTAATAACTACTTTTTTCTTAGAAATAATTATGTAATTGGTAAATAACTCAATAATAAATTTAATTTACAATGATTAGAATACTTCTTTTCAAGTTAAATATTTTCGTATGAAATCTAATATGAAACATATTTTCCCTTTTCGTAATAACTGGAAACGAAAAAGAATGTTTGAAAATGAGGAAAACTTATTTTTCATGGAAGCGAGAATGAATTATCTAAACAAATCATCGGAAGAACTTAATAAACCTAAGCGAGAAAAATAATGAAATTATTTTCCTGTCAATGCAAAAAAATAATCTTCGTAGTTTATGTCCATGCCATTACTCCGTAAATAAATTAGCCTCAATGTTAGAGAAAATCGAAAGAGGTTTCGTTTTTTGTACATTAAGAAAATTGAAGTAATTGCGGCTCATTTAATACTCTTAATTGACTTTTTGTAAATGTAGTCTCGTGGTAAATAGTACATCAATTTAATATATAATGGAATATAATGTATTATTTTTATAAAATCGGTATTTCTCATACTGCTTCAAAGGAAATATTTGAACTGATGAAAAATGTACAAAATGTTGTGCTCTGTAGGAACTAGTAGAAAGTAAGCTTGACATCTTGGCCGCCGTAGCCTAGTGGTCAGTGTTTCTGACTCGTGGCTAACAGTTTTTGCCGAGCCATGGGTTTGAGCACCCGCCGTGTAGCCGGGCTGATGCACGTTGAATCTGTCGGAGCACAAAGTCCTCCGGTCAGCGTGGTGTGGAAGTAAGGAGAGGGTGTGCTAGTTCAGGCATCATCCTCATCAATTGACCGTGGTTCAAAATTTTGAGATCCGTCGCCAACAGCCCTCGGGTGCTTCTTGTACGAAGGGGATCAAACCAAACGCTTGACGTGGTGGGTCTAGTTCTTGAAGTTTGATTACAAATTTTACTAAAATGAAAAGTTTTAACAAAGTGGAGATGTTTAGTGAGTGGGAATCACCGATTTATAGATATTTTCGTTATAATTTAACTATTTGAATATGATGAGAATGTTTAAAAATCTATTTATAAGCATTGGGTCGATGTTAAATACCCAAATTCCTTATTAAATAGTTAACAATATCTCAATCCTAAAAACGGAAAGACTTATGTCATTTAATCGAAATGAAATAATTCTATTTTTTTATACTAATTTTAATTCATATTTAATTTATAAAGTGAAATTAATATTTTTCATAAATTTATAGGAAATTCTTAAATGTAATCCCAAGTTTAAATATTTTATAAAAATATATTCAAAAATAATATATCACATAATTTTAAGAATCACTAATTATAAGCGCAAACTTCGATTATTACGTTCAAGTGTAGTTAAAAAAGTTCCAATTTTTTTAAGTCAGATGACATTTTTATTACCATTGCGTCCTGCCATCTCTAAAGAAATGCCATAACAAATCTTTATACTGGTTTATATGGTAGGATTTATTTGACACACATTTACAGCCAAATGGAATGAGGCTGCAAATGAATTTGTCCGCCTCATACAGTTGTCTTTTGCGATGAGTTGTCACCGTCGAGGAGAGAATTGTATGTTGCTTTAATTCTGGTATATATGGATTCATCATTATACACATAAATCAAGCAACATTCAAAATAATAGAGATTCCAGTGAATCTGTTTCAAAGTAGACTATGATGCTCTCCTCGGCCGGAAAATAAGGCGAAAAGATTTTGGGATTTGAAAGAAAGGCGAAGTTTTCATGATATCTAATAAAAATGAAAATCAATCAATAGGCAATACTATAATCAGTTATTCTACATTACATTTTTCCATTTCTAGTACCGTACTTTCTGTCCCGAATACAGAGACTTCTTGAGCTCTCTGATTTGATTTGCAAAAAGCTTTTAAAACACAAATTAGTTTTTTGTAAAAATTCTTATCTTATTTCCACAACGTTTAATACAGAAAAAAATAGTGTTAAATATCAGTAAGAAGTTAATACTAACTTCATAGAACATGTATTTAATATTTTTTAAAATAAATTAGACCTTGCCTTATTATTAAAAAAAATCGTTTCTACATTTCAATGTTATTGGTATCAAATTTGTTTGATGCCATATTTTTTTTTTTCAAAAATAAATCCCTATTAATTTTACCTCTAAAATTATATTAATTCTTTTGAAATTAATTTCGTGGTTCAAAAAGACCTTGTATTTGAAGGCAGATGACATCTTTTCGGTAAATTGTTGCCACCACTGAGTGATCCCATCAATAAAACTTAGTCGAAACAAATTTGACATTGAATCATAAGTTAGTTTTGATTTTGTAGTCATTTTCGAATCAAAATTTTATTGCAACCACTTAGAGTTGTCGGTGTCATTTTGTTTCAAATTGTCACTGTTGATGATACTTGGATTTATCATTATGAAACGGAAACCAAGCAAAAATCAATACGTTAGATTCTTCCATTGAATCATTTCCAAAACGGGTGAAGATGGTCTCATCGGCTGGAAAAGCTAAGGCGCAGACTTTTTGAGGTGCGAAAGGTGTCATGATCACGGATAAGAGTAACTGAGACTTAGACAGATGTCTAGTAAATCATGATGCTTGCTAAAAATAAGCCATTTTTGATGCTACGAGTGTCATCTCTCGGATTTTCTTAGGACAAATTACACGACCCTACTAGACTTTATTCGTGAATAGTAATAATTAATAGTGTTTTGTAGAGTGTTAGAATATATAGCTTAACATAATTTATTAATTCCATCGAAATTCAGTAAGCAGTAAGTTAATTTCATTAGAAGGTATTTACTATGTTACAAATGGTATTATATAGTGATTTATTCGATTTGGTTATCAAAAATTATATTTTTTCATGAGAAATAGCTTACAAACAAGAATGTAATTTCAAGTATATAATATATATTCGCAAATGTTTGTAAGTTTTAAAATATGCAGATTAGTGATATATTATGTGAATTTTATATGTATAACATTATAATTTTAGAAAGACAAATATTACGTTAGTATATCAAGTAATGGAACATTTTTATATGATATAAAATTGACTTTATGAACTAATTTTTCAGCATTTTAGTTAAGAAGGTTCCTTATAGTATAAATTTTAGTTGATATTTATAGATTTCTAAATATTGTTCAAAATAAGTTAAATAATGGTATTTATATGAGATTTTACTCAAAAATTTGAAGTCCTTGTATACATGTTTTTTAAATGAGAAAAATTAAAAAGAAATCTTTCCTTATTATATTTTAAAACATCTACAGAAACTTTAACACATGCTACTAATTATACAGTGGTTTCTCAAATTCATTCCTAAGATCAAGAATAATAGCTTCAGAGCTTGTGGAATATGGGTGTGGTAATTCCTGCGAGCCAGGGAGGTTGTAACTCAGCATAAGGTAGTCATATATCACAAGGTAAATACAGATTCAAAACAAGGATCATTTAGGCCATGAACGTTAAGACATAACTCATCAAGTCTCGAACACATACTCAGTTTAAAAAAAATTATTTTTCAATTTATATAACCTGTAAGAACGGAAATTACTGGTCTGGAATCGATATACCATTGAATATTCTGTATTCTGTATAAATGTACTCCAAATTGTGTTTAGTTAATAAATGGGTAAATTTTAAATAATCAAAAAATATTGTGTTCCCTATCTCCGGAATTTAACCCTTTGAGGGGCGGTATATGAAAAAAAATTAAATTTTAGTTAAAATTCATCTGATATGAATTAATAATTTTAAAATGACACAATATCAAGCGATAAAATTAATTTTTGTTTATTTCCTGATTTTTAAGACCCGGTATATAAAATATACCACCGTTTCTCTAGAATATCTTATTTGTACACTCATTGTTTCGTATTCCTTCCAAGAAATAATAAATACTTTCGGAAAAATTATATTATTTTAATTAATTTGGGAAACATTAGGATCGCAAAACACTTTTAAAAAACTGAGAACTTTATGATGTTGTATGTTTATTTCTAAGAATGATAATTTGTGCGAAAATATGCTAATTAATTTAAGTATAACTTTTTTTTATACATACATGATTTTCATAATTTAATGATAAAACTATGTTATAAACTTAATAAACCAAATTTAGTACAAATACATATACAGTTTTATTTAAAATATAGCAAATTTCTTATTGCATATACGGTAAAAGTATTTTATTCCTTACTTGTTTCTGAAGGTAACTCCGATCCACCAGAAGGGAGTTCTTTAAACAAAACAAGTTTTTATTCCCCATGTGGGCATCCTTTTAAGATATATATATATATAAACAATTGAAAATGGATTTTATAAGGCTATTTTAAGTAAAATTAAGAATAAGAGTAGATCCGTAAGAGTTCAAAAAAAAAAACCCAGCCGTCCACGGTAATGTTCGCATTCGAAACATACCCTCTCACATAAGGGATGGACAGATATGTCAAAGAAAAAAAAAGATCAGCCCTTCTTATTCTGAAGTATTTATGGTATGTATACACAATTACTTTCCTTTTATCACAGCTAAAGCGGTATTCCTAGATCTTTTCAGTTTAGACGGAATCATCCTTTCTTTCAAAATTCATATATGGTGCCAAATGCTAAGGGTTCTGTTCTTTTTACAAAGGGGGTAACTCTTTGCTGTATTGTATCTTTTGTAATACCTTTCTTCAATCATTTACATCTTAGTTTAATTTAGGTTCTTTGATAACGTCCATCACTAGAGGCAATGAACCCCTACTGTCGTCCCTCAATTGTCGGCAGCTTATCGTCGATTTTTATCTCATGCAAACACTATACTATATCAATTATCTTTTGTAAGTCTCATGTCTATCAACAACAAGTCCCTAATCGGTTGTCTCCAGCCAGTTCAATCTTAGACGCCTCCGAAGACTCCGTCTTCGCTTTGTTAAATTTTTTTTTTTGCAATAGTTTTGGTTTTGCTAAATTTTTTCCCCCTTGCGCTTTTGTTAGTTGTCTTTTCGTGGGCACGCACAGCATTAAAACTTTTTTGTTAGCCACCCAAGGGGCTATTGCTTTAGGTGAAGCGTTTTGGCGTACCGTATCACTTTTCAATTGTTTTACCGTTGCTACATTTTTAGTTACATTTATCTTAAATATATTCAATTTAATAATTTTTCGCCTATTTTAATTTTAATTGAATGTAGCTGATATACAATCAATTTAATAATTTACCGTTTCCTTTAATTTTATTATCGGAAAAGTTACTATTGTCCATTTCTCTATATTTAATCGTTTACTTTTAATTCTTTTATTTAACTGAGTAATTTAATAATGATTATAAGAAACAGCGCACCTTGGGTGGCTAAATTTGTTATTTACAAAACCTTGCATATAACTTTTTATTCCTATTTAAAATTTCCTTTCTTCGGAGAATAAGTCTGTTTTTTGCCTCACTGGGACTTTATAACATATTTACGACCTCTATCTTTCACTGAAATAAAGTGAACCGTCACATATCAGCCTGATTTGAAAATTTTTATTGCTGCCATCTATTACTCTCTAACCTTCTGTGTGGGCGGTGGTATAAATTTTGTACCACTTAGTTTGAAGTACGAAACGAAAACTTTATATATTTTGTTTTGAGTAAATATATATATTTACAGATAGTTTCAAACATGTAGGTTGGTTATCTGATGAAATTAAATTTTTCAATTCATTTCAGAAAGATTTCTATAAAGGATAAGACAACGACTTGTTAGGAACTTTCATTAGATTCAAAGCAATAATTTTTACAATCATTCTGCATGGTTGTGCCATCTATTTAATATATGAGATTTCCTACGTAAGATGATATTTATTTGCAGATGTACAATTAAAATAATTACAATTGTTTCGAATTTAGAGGAAGTCAGAATATTCTACTATTGTCTTTGAGGCAAACGAATTTAATTTTTAAGAGTTATTTGCATTTTTAGACAATTTTTGCATACATTTTATACTAACTTACATTAATTCGCATACGTGAAATTTCATCATTATTTTTAAATAGTGTAATTAAATCAATAATTTTTTGAAGTAAAATTTGATTAAAAATAAAACACAACATTATGGATCAAACACTACTATTCAAAATAGAGAATTGAATAGAATTTCAACGTAAAACGTCTCTGATTAAATTGAGTAACAAACAGAATAATTACTGATATGATTCGCCCCTGAAAGGGTTAAGTTCTCAATTTTGATTCCCTTAGACATATTTGATTCCACCGTTCACTCAATAGATATAATGATTTTTCTTTTCTTTCATTAGTTATGAAATATAAGATAAGAATCATATTTAAAAAAGATAGAAATAAATAACTTACATAAATTGAATTATTGATGCTTATTTGTCAGCTGTACGGGTGCTTTGGAATAAGCATCGACGTGCTTATCGACGGGATTTACAAAGAGCAAAGGATTATTTTATCAACATTTTGAATGTATGTTCAAATAAATATTTTTCATGCTGTATCATACTGTAAGGGATTGGATTTAATGAAAATACTAAGCAACTTATATCTGACTTACTTTATCACATGATAAAAAAAATAATTATTGCAACATGATTTACACCTAAATACTGTTTCAACTGTTGACTGATTATTCGAATAAAAACTTATTATTTGCAACACGAAAGAATAATATAATAGTATAAGATTCATAACCACATCAATAACAATCTATGTTTGTATTATCAGTATATGGAGTTTAAGAAAAAATGTGTTTGTTACACTACTCGTAAGAAGTTACATCAACGTCCCTTGATAGCAAATTGTTGATGTTAGCATCTGCAATGTTGCTTGTGAAAGTGCGAACAGATGCAAAACTGAATTCTTAAATAGAGCGGCAGAAGCTTGACTTTCTACCACAACCCATTTATTTCACGAGGGTGATGCGTGAAGTTACGATCGGTGTTTGGGGAAGAGGGGAAACTTAAAATATATCGTGACCGGATGCTCTTCCCTTTTCTCAAACCCACTAGTCTTGCGAATTGTGAGGGAACAAATCAAAAGGGTCTAAATCTAAGATAGAGAGTATGTCGAATAGGATCTTGTCTTGCTGGAAACAACTGATTTGAAATTGATAGCTATACCTGGAATCGAAATCTGAGGTATACACTCAGTTTTAAAAAATAAATATTTCAATATATATATTAACTTCATAAATTGAATCTAGCAATTTTAAAATTCATCTGCTACTGAAAATTTAAAATTCAACATAAATATTCTTCTAATTGTTTAAAATTAACACATGAGAAATTTTTTGATGAATATCAGATTTGTAATCCTTATTTTAGGGATGCGAGTGCTCAGTTTTTTTCCTCTTTGTACGAATTTGATTTCTGCTTTTCATTTGAAAGAAATAATAATTTTCGTTTTCTTAATTTTTTTATAAAATAAAAGGGAATGGATAATATTTTTATAATACGAGAAATAATAAATGAATTATGCCTTAAAATTTGTTGAATTTTACAACGTGTTTTATTGATTCAATTCTTACAACTTATAATTCTGAAATTGTATGGAAAAAATAAGAATAAGGCCCCAGCAACAGAACACATAAAGCATGGATGAATATATAAATCATATACGTTAGTAGGATTACATACGTATGTGTATACGACGATATAACATACACATGCGCGTACGCAGAAGTCCAAAAATTAAGTATAATTGGCAATTTTATGAATAAGAAATGAAAATTAAGTAGGAATGTTAAAAAACAAGACATGGCGTGTAAAGCAATTACGGAAAAAAAGCTAGATATTGCTCTCGGCAGATGGTTGTGACTCTTGAACAACTTGGTTTTGATTGTCTGTTGATATTTCCCAATCATTGAAATATTTTCCACTGTCATGTTATCACCAATTTGAGAAATATTCAAAATTCAATTGTATGGATTCAGTTTATGATCGTCCGGATTCGAGCATTCCTATCATTCTTCTTTTAAGCGTTAACACCGTTCTTTCGCACACGTATAGCGCAAAACTTGTCTGAACGGCCTATATCGAGTGAGTCGCTTTATCTGCCCTTGTATTTCCTCAGGTGGTTTGCTAATCAAGATGTCGAAAGAAATGTTTTGCTTTAGGACAGTTTTATAGTCCACCAATGATTATCCACAATTTATTTCGAATAAATTTACCA